>JAFIRS010002331.1:0-226672 GCA_018342105.1 Gonioctena quinquepunctata | reverse complement strand
CGATTTTCGGTTGTAACCCCTCGAATACCTTCTTGGTAGGAAGACTGATTTGGTTTCCAAATCGGCTACTATTGTGTCCCTGACTTCGTTTTGACTGCTCAATTTCGATTAGCATGGGCTTGTTTAGCGGCAATGTTGATAGAGCTACGGTTTCCTGTAGCTATGCTCGCAACAGCGTTTATTTCTGCAAGATTCATCTATAATAAATAAACAATCCCTTAAAATATTTTGCAGAAAAAACAATCCCTCCCCGCAAACAAATAGAAAAACCCCTACCCTCGATATATGAAGTAAAAAAACCTCAAAGTACCCTTTTGGCATACAAGAAAAAAGGTTTTGAAAAAAAGGAAAACAATAAAATAAAAACTTACGTTTTTTAGATGTTTGGTAGTTGCACGAACACACAAACTCAGAGAGCAAGAAAGAGAGCACTGAATAGAACGATGTTCACAGTTCAGAGGACAGATGAAGAATGAAGCTGACGGTGGGGATCAGTCACCCACATCAATTTCCTACTGCGCAATTCGAAAACTGTCAACTCGACAAAATTCTCAGAACTGGATGATGCAATCATTTGACCTTGAATATGCAAACGGATCCGTCCTGCTTCCATGTCGCCGACAGTGCCTTAGTCCGCTTAGATACAAATACGAATAGTAATCATATGAATGAAGTTATCCCACGGTTCGAGCGTGCAGCTGCATACTCTCTTATCTTGTTAATGTAAACAAACTCTTTCACAAAGGATGCCGCCGATATCTTATCTCAGTTAATGTAAACAAAGGATGCCGCCGATATCCAGTCGCTTAGATAAACAACTGATAAGAAGTGCTGACGTAGATAATATTCCTGCAAAGACTTGTCGGTTGAGTCATAGCCGCATCATCGCTGACTCCTCCCACTTTCCAAAATGGCCGCCGCCATTCACTGATCACGTGACACTTCCTCCCAACCAATGCCGTTGACGGATATTGGTTGACACCCCCATTTCAATATGCTGCTCGGCTATTGGATAGCGGCCAGCGGCTATCACCACGCCCACGACCTATCACAGCTCTCTCCACCCCCCACTCTCAATCACACACTCCCATACACAACATGGCTGCCACCATTCCGACCAATCACAGACCACTCATCCTCCCATCTTTTTCCCTACCCACATACAACCACCACCCCCACCCCTCTCATGAAACCGCCATTTTGTGGTGGTGCGGGACCATATGGCGGGACCGATGAGCGGAGAGGTGGTCCCGGACCGACATAGCCCTTCTACTGCCGTGCACTTCAAAATAAAAACTTTATCCATATAATATCGAATATTTTGAAGCTGTCTCGTCAAGTTATCGAAGTTTGACAAATCATGATTTCCGACCCGAAAAACTCCACATACCAATTTTCATTAAAAACGTATAATAATTAAAAAAACTCGTCCGCCATATAAGATCCTCCATCTTGAATTTTGATATTAAAATTATAATCTGCGACCCCAAAAACCTCCAGATACCAATTTTGAATAGATTCGGACCATCAAATTCCTAATTTTGTTTAACAAAATAATGATCTCCGATACCAGAAACTCCCACATACCAATTATAAATGGAATCGGTCCCTAAACACATTAACACAGCACATTAAATAATAACTTCTGAAAATAATTGGAAATAATTTCCATTTTCCGTGAAAAGTCGCATGGAACCTCGAGGAACAGTTTCCCGGTCCCCAATAGTATCCCAGTAGGTGCCCGCAGAGTGTTCAGCACATAGATCTCCGCCAAAACCTCAGTAAAACATAATTGAAATTGCTGTTACTCTGACGACTAGTCTGGTCAGAAGGCCCTCCCAGTCATACGAATATTAATTTTTTACCTATAACTGTTCTGAAGATTTCTTAATAGAATATCATCGTGTGTAGAAAGTCTATTCATTAGAATTTTGCATTCAGAGAAAAATTGTTGAGCACTAAACTCACTCCGCAACGCCAAACATTGGAAACAATGTAATCTCTCGAATATGTATAATAAAAGGTACTTGGGGGTGCCGCTGGCCGCATTTTCATGTTTCGAAAACATTTATAGATTCATAGGTAAGGGAAGGCTAGGTAAGTGCTTTGAAGCACTTCTTGGGATTACTAAGCACCAAGCCTTTTCGTAAAATGCTCGAAGCACTAAGCACTGGTTCAAAAAATTGCTCGGGAGCACACTGTTTGCGAGCACAAAAGTGCTTTGAGTGTTACTACTAAGCACAGTGCTCTGCAACTAACCATAAAAAATCAAATGCAGCTCAACCCGATGCCAAACCAAACCTCAACTCTCTTTTTTCCAACTAATGGTTACACAAAAAATAACCTAGAAAATAATAAACCTAATAAATAAAATATTTGTCACCGATATGGATCGAATACGGGATAATCCATTATCATTGGCCAATTTATCCGAACTTATGGTTATTAGACTTTTGCGCAATTATAACTTTTAATCAAGAAGAGTTTCCCTGAACAATATCAAAAATTCAGGCAATTCCCACATGAATCACTTTTCCATAGAGTTTGAGCGGGGTCCTTTTGGGAAGGAACTATTCTCTAGATTGGTGCAGTTTTTTTTGTTTCATGGAGAAGTATAACTTCAATATAAAATGGAGAAAAAATTATGACAACCTAGCTGGCGGCCAACACCAGCCTTAAAAAGCGGGTCATATGGAAATTTCGGAAACTTTTAGTGAATATGGCTGGAAAACACGGGTTATTACCCTTATGAAAAATCAATTGATGGTGCTCCATTAGTACATACAACAGTTGAAGCACATAATTGAATCCAACTATGACGATGGTTAAAATGCCATGGCCGCTTACATGGTAGAAAAAAAATCAGAACTTGTAGGAAGGTTGGGGTAACATTAATATTCATGTAAGATTTCAATAAATAATTTATCAATAATTAAAACAATAAAGAAAAGTAAGAAAAAATAAACATCATTAATAGTAAAGCTAAACAGGTCTTTGCTACTTTTACCTGTAAAAAACATTCATCATTTGAGGATATAGCACAAACTATTACATTAACAATGGAATGGATCAAAATAACCTGATGAAATTATTCTTCTTTTACACAACTGATGCGATCAGGATGTTCTGTTGTTGGACCACTTTCTCCTACGAAGTGAAGTGAACAAATATCTTTATTAACATAATCGACCATCACCTCTTTCACATCTTTCAACCCAAAAATCACATATAGCACACTCAGGACAAATCTTTTGTTTCGTTGATTTGATTAGTTTTAGACGATATTCGAGACTTGGCTTTGTGAAACTGATAAAATAATATAATTCCTCCGAAAATGTTTTACTACGTGTATCGCTGCGACATATCCCATAACAACATGTATAAAGTGTCCGAAAAACATGGCGGAAGTTGAGGCATGCGCACAAAAAAAAAACTAGAATGAGATGACCTGTAGGTATTACGCATAATCCGTTCTAGATGGCGCCACTATAACATCAACAAATTCTTAGCGCCACAGCCACAGTATATTTCAACCGATACTGAACGTTAAGTGTAGTATTGAAACGATAAAAATGAAAATAGTATAGTGGACATTCAACGACTGTACGATTTAATAGATCCAAGGTTGATAAGTTATTATATCCCTCCTGAGCATCGAAGCGACGAGTGATTTAAGGCGTGTGGGCTAATAGTATTCTCAACCATGGTATATATTTTATTTTTCCACTACTAGCAACTTACTTTTCACCAATACTTCTCCCAAAACATTCATATATCCATTATGTATACATGAAAATAATGGAGCCATGTTAGTAGGCATATCTATTAAGCGAATACAAATGAATGATGTGAACCGTTATTCACATTTTTATTTTTCATCTCCTTAAATATTCAGTCAAATTGGGTAAAAAGGATATTGAAGATGATTGTTTCCTTCCCGGTTTGTGGAAAGCGGCCATAAGTGCTAATTTATTAAGAATGGAAGTCTATCAAGAATTCCTAGGGATTGATTGCGACTGACAGTATTCAGTAGTTCAGCTTTTGTTTTTCACTATCAACCACTTACTTTGGAAAAACAATTTCTAGGGAAAAAAAACATAATTTCAGATAAAAGTAGTGAAATATGTTTTTTGAGAAAACACCTTACTAAGAGCCCTAGCGTCAATTTTGAATCCCGAGAAATGAAGTGGCGATTTGAGGCACGTTGGTTATAACAGTGCATACCGTGCATATATTACTTTTACATTACCTGTGGAAGGTTACCCAAAAAACATGTCAAGAAACGTTGTTCCTCCATAAAAAACCACATACCTGTGCCATATTATTCATTTTCAGATAAATTATATTCCAAAAAATATTATAGCTTTGTTCATTAGAAAGCACATGTGAAGTAAGAAACAGTGCATTATTCAAATTATCATTTCAGTTTGTGACAATATTTCTCAATGACTTTCAAATTCAGCCGAGTAAGGTTGAAATTAACATTTTGTTCATTTGGTTGTATATTATATTCCTAGTAAAAGTTTGGGAAAGGCAATTATCAGGTACAGCTGATAATTTTTGTTGTTTTATTATATGCCTTGGCCAATACTGAAATTATGAACAACCATTGGAACCAGAACGATTTTTTTATGATAATTATATAAATGATAGTAATTTTCCATGGAAGTATCAAAAATATATCTCATCCAAAAAATCAAATGTGAACATATACAAAAATATATGACACTTAAATGTCCTTAAAATGTCTCTTTCTCTTCATTTTTTCTTCTATATGATACCAAGACAATTTTTTATGGCATGAATCAGTTTTTTTATAATTTGATGATTGCTAGAGAGTTTGGTGATATTTAGACGAGGAAACAAAACATATGCAAATAAATTAATATATTAGCAAGTTTCGCTCCGTTATATGCTTGAGGTACCCCTACAGGGATGAAAATTGTATCGAGCCTCGCTAGTGAAAGAAGGATTGGTTTCTTGAACGATGGAAAATAATGACTAAAGTTTATCTTTCGGTCGCAGATGATTCCTTATCTGATTTTATGGACATCCTGTTCATATCATCAAACAAATCAAGGATTGGCCATTTTGCAATCATATTAGATAATGACAGATAGGTAACATTCGTTATCATATTCACAAACTAATTGAAGAAGAATACCTGTAAAGTTAGTGCAGTGTTATATAAATTGCCGAATCCACCATCTGCTTGTTGCTGTCGGGCTAAACTAATACTGGGCCTTCGTAAAGAGTGTTGTAAATTCCTATGTCTGTGGTCTTTTACTATACATCTCAAGGCAAGTATAGTCATCGCAACTGTATCTGGAACAAATGAATGATGTTAGTCCAGAATCATTAGTTATTGAGTGTGACTTGAGTCCGGAGAGGATGAAACCAATGGTGAAATGTCGTACTGGGGGTATAGAAACATAGGAAGAAAAGTCAACCCAATTATTTCTCAATCATAATGAGTTCTTAATAATTTATTGATGGAGAAATGTTTCTTAGTGATATCCTGAATGGAATCATATTTTTTTAGCCCTAAATTCTCAAAAATAAATTTCGACAATGCTATCGAAAATATTCTTTGAATAAATCAGAACGATGGATATTTTCTGTTTATCTTTTCACAAAATTGCACAAGTATCCCCCTCACCCCACACTTATTCACTTCATACTTATATGCGCATTTCGATAACTAAGTTATCATCATCAGTGAGTTAACTACACTAAATAAATTGTTACATTGTCTTACAATTTATACCTGCTGTTTCTAATTGGGTTATTTTATACTAATTACTGTTCCCCAAGTCGCTAATGGGATCTTGATGGCTCTATGGGGATTACGGAAAACAGAGTTGAATACATAGGTCCATTATCATCATTGAGTTAATTTTTATTATGGTTTTTGTGGATGACAATACTCTCTAGGCAGTCTACAAAAACCATAAAAAAAATTCACTCAATAAGGAATTCAACTCTTTTTTCCTTAATCCCCATAGTACCATCAAGATCCCATTAGCGACTTGAGGAACAGTAATTAGTATAAAATAACTCAATTACAAACAGCAGGTATACTAATTACTGTTCCTCAAGTCGCTAATGGGATCTTGATGGTACTATGGGGATTAAGGAAAGCAGAGTTGAATACATATGTACATTATCCTCATTAAGTACATTTTCATTATGGTTTTTGTGAATAACTTTACTCTCCAGGTAGTCCACAAAACCATAATAAAAATTTAAATAATGGGGATAATGGACCTATGTATTCAACTCTGTTTTCCTTAATCTCCATAGTACCATCAAGATCCCATTAGTGACTTGAGAAACAGTAATTAGTATGAAATAACCCAATTAGAAACAGTAGGCATGAATTGTGAGATGATGTTACGATTTACGTAGTGTAGTTAACCTACTGATGATGATAACTCAGTTATCGAAATGCGCATATAGGTGTGAAGTGAAAAAGTGTGGTGAAGGGGTAACTTGGGCGATTTTGTGATTGTGTGGTACCACAGCGTCTAGCCAGTCTAATTTTGATATGATCAACGCTGAATTGAAATTTGGCATTGACATGAAAAAAAAGACCTATTAACTTTTCTCTTTGGGCGCGTTATGATGTATTATGTTGTAGTGAAAGTCTTTTAATAATCTATGAAAATATATATTTGAAAAGAAAACATTGACATTCTTCATGATTCACTCTTTGAATTTTATTCATAATCGTTTCCATATCATTATACTGTCAACGTTACTCGTGATAACAACTATGGTTAAATATTCCATTTATACTCTGCGGTAGTGATTGTTCCAACCAATATGAAGTTAGTTGTGTTGCTTAGCCTAATATATAGGTTGAGCGGCCACCGTCGGATCCGCTTCGTCATCGGGTTTTCTGAAAATTTTCACTCGGAGAGTTAACATGGATATAGACCAACATATCGCCACTGGGTTGCCTAGTCCAGGACGGCCAATGCGCCTAGAAAAAACGTCATTCCGATTGTTTTTGGGATTATTGCGAATAACTCCCAAAATACGCATTTAGAGAAAAAAGTTATTTTTTTGTAGCTATCAACATTTTCTACAGAAAATTAGTACCTATATCCGAAGATATAAACAAAAATAAAACAAAAAATGACCCTATACGGCAGAGTTTGAGGAATAGCCATTAATATACTCCATGTTTTTCGAATATAAGATATGGAATTGAATCTCAACGCAATATTGCATAAAAGTATATTTTTTCGGAAATACAAGCACAATTTCCTATTTACGGCTCAACCCTATAACAACTTTTTTATGAGTGAAAGTTAAAGTGCTGCTAATGTTTCTGCTGGATAGGTCCTTGATAGAGGAATTTAACCAAGAGGAAGTATCGAGAGCGATGAAATGGCTGAGACAAGCAAGCTGAATATACCCCCAACAATTAAAACGGAAGATGATTCTAGCCATAAGTTAATTTCAGCAAGAGAAGTCTGAACTCAACAATGGGATTTTTAACGTGGACGGTTCTGCGGATAAAAACCAAAAACACCCCTTATACACTGGTGTGAGCTGTAGGCCATGAAAGATTGAGGAATCTCGTATCCACCAATTTTAGCAATACCACACATTGTTTCCTTTGGAATCCTAAAATTTCTTGTAGTCAAGGACAAGGAACTCTCAGGAAAGCAGAATGAGGTTGAATACAATAGATCTCATCAACACGTTATTCAGCAGTCATCACCTATTGCGACCAATGTCAAATGAAATTCAACACCAAATTACTTTGTATCTAGATCTTGGTGAAACTCAGAAATTGGCCTAATGGGCAGTTCAAAAATTATGTGTTCAATTAATAATTATTCAATGAATAATAAGATACACATCTTTGTAGGCCTTGTATGTTTTGACACATCACATGAGTTTCATGTGTTATTTGATATAATATTGACAGTTTATTTTCTTCTACTCACGTATGTTATCGGTATTTCTACATTCAAAAGTAGCAGAATTTATGTATTGTATGACGGGTTGTTTGATAATCACAACAATGTAGGAAATTTGTCATTCCTTAAATCAAAAGAGAAAAGGAAATGCGAAAAGAGTGGGAATATCGGGTTTCAAGGGCGTAGAGAAATTATGACTGGTCGCTTTTTCGAACCTGGCTCTCTATTATAGTTTCAATTTCTTTACAATTTGATTAACAATAGTATTATTGAATTCAAGTTACACATAAACAGAAAAACTGGACTAAATGAATTACTCCTGTATTTCAAATACGTGTACATTAAAACCCAAGCGGAAGGCACTGTTTATCGTTATCTTATGAATAAAATGTGTACCCACATAAGGAGTATATTATGTTTAGGCCCGGTATTTTCACCTCCGGTTATACTGGGAATAAATTAACCAATGGTTAGAATGTGCCTTTGTTTATCAATAAACGTTAAACAAAAACATATTCCAACCGTTGTGAAACCGGAGGCGAAAATACCGGGCCTCAGCGGAATTTAATTTGTTCACAGTTTTCTTGGAATGATCGGAGCCACAAAGGATCTTTTCGTTTGTAGTGAAGTGTTACACTAGAAAAAATGTTAAATCTTTTTTCAACGGTCCGCCCCTGTTCATTTCGCACGTGCCAGACGATGCGGCCGCTGGGGGTTTTCGATGATGTCATAGAATCATCGAGAAGAAGCCAAGTGGTTCCGGAAATGACCTTCTCGGAAAATTCTAGACGTATGTTTTTGATTATATAAGCGGATCGCACAGAGTTCAGTTTCATTCATTGATGTTACGTGAGGGAATCATGTTGGTACCTCGGGTATTGTGAATATTTGAGTGTCATAGTGCATTATTGTGTGAACGGACAAATGAACTGAATCGAGCTTATTTCAATAAAAACGAACGCAGTTTTGTAACAGTTGGTGTCGGAAGGGAATTTTTAGTGACTTCTTGAGAACAATCAATGGTGAAATGCACCCTACGACGAGATGGAAATTTGAGCAAAAACGAAAAGATAGAAAAAAAAAAGGAGAGAACAATCAATGGGAAACCCGGGGAAAAATTTCAGGAAAAAACGAAAAGATGAGAAACGACGGCAGAAAGGAAAACAAGAGAAGATGGAACGACGAAAAAGAGAAAAACAAGAGGAGATGGAACAACAAGACCAACATAAAGCATTTTTCGAAAAACTGTTACAGAAAACCGAAGGAAAAATTGCAGAACTGAAGGAATAAGTTGACGCAGTACGAGAAGAAGCAAAGAAAGAAGTTACTGCGGTACGAGAAGAATCTAGAGAAGAAGTCAGGCAGTACGAGAAGAAGCAACAAAATGATTGTTGGCTGTGCGAGAAGAACTAGAAAATAAATTTGCTCCACTGAAGATACAAGACTGCCGTGACAGGGTTGCCACATCGCACAATTCTGTGAAACCACCGACTTTTGATAGGCAGTCGCCATGTTCTCTATATTGAAAGCAGTTTGAAGCTAAAGCAACAGTTAATGGATGGGACGAGGGAGAAAAGGCTACTGCACTCAGAGTAGCTTTGGGGAAGGGGGGGCTGCTTTGGCAATGGTACAGACCATCGCAAGAATGGAGAACTTATTGCTGCTTTAGAATTGAAATACGACAACCAACATCGAGAACTGCTATGGAGGAAGTCTGCTGGAGTTCGAAGCGGATTTGCAGACACTTATCCAGCTTGCTCACTCAGATGCTCCAGAGGATTTCAAAAAACAGTTGGCGGTGCAGGTATTTATTGATAGACTGAGAGATATCGTAATACAAAGGACCTAAGATTGACAAATTTCAAGGAATGCAGTGAAGCTCTAGTTCGTTTTTTGGAAGTGGAAGTAGAAAACGATATCGATCGAAGAGTCACATCAGGAAGATGAACCGAGCAACAGCATAACGCAGAGGCTCAGAATGTAAGAAGAACTGGAATCCAGGAATAGCAGCACTACACCAATCGGGAGGAAACTGCTTCAGATGTGGTGGCAGTATACATTTCAAGAGAGATTGCAGGGTGAAGGTACCACCATGCTCGTCATCACCTGCAAGGACACGTCCACCTTCTAACTCATCTGCAAGGACGGGAGCATCTATAGAGTACTTGGATAGGTCAGGGAAAACTGAGATTGGTCAGCGTATCGGGGCTCATGCTGGTTAGTATTAACGAAGCCCTCCGGGTCATTCACGTCAACAGATTCAGGAGTAGTACTGATAGTTTTAATATCAGCGGAAAAGTGAACCAAAGAGACGTCATATGCACTATAGACATTGGTGCGTCAGTTTTCCTGGTCCGCAATGGTATCCTGGAACATTTGTCACCGAAGGAATACGAACCGGCCATGAAATTCATTGCCAATGGAAGTGGCGTATTTGAATCCCCAGTTTCACCAACAGACGAACCAACCTAATACAGCAAAGGATAGATATCGGTCAAGCTCAACCAATTTGACAACTACCAAGAAGATTACCATTTGCCAAACAACACGAGGTGGAAAAGCTTGTCGAGAAAATGTCCAAAGATTGCGTATTCGAAGAATCATCGAGTCCGAGGCCCGCCCCGCTGGTACTAGTATCCAAAAAGATAGATCTACAAGATTATGTGTGCATTATAGGAAACTTAATGACGTCACGAAGAAGGACAGCTATCCATTACCCCGAATCAACGACTCACTGACCACGTTAGCAGGCTCACAATAGTTCTGAATGCTGGACCTACAGAGAAGTGGATACTGACAACTGACTTTATCAGATTACCGTTATGCCTTCTGGTCACTGTAATGCTCCGGCGACCCTCGAAGAATTGATGGAGCTGATATAGCGTGGACTCACTTGAAAAACTTGCCTGGGGTATCTGGATGACTTCATGGTCATCGGAAGGAAATTCAAAGAATATCTGGCCAAACTGCGTAGAGTTTTCGGACGTTTAAGGAATGCCAACCTCGAATTGAATCTTTACAAGTGTCCCACATTCCAGAAAAAAGTGGATTCGTTGGGCTTCACAGTCTTGACAGATGGAATAAAAACAAACGAATCGAAAATACAGGCTTCTCAAGACTGACCGAGACCAGAAGAAAAGCACGAAATGAGGAGCTTCCTAGGCCCGTGCTCCTGCCTTTTGTGGAAGGATTTGCAGACCCTGAAGTGGCTACCGGATATGAAGAATCCAAAAGGACAAATAGCTAGATGAATAGAGTAACAAAGAAACTTATTTTCCGTTTCATAGAACAGCCAAAAGCACTGAAATTCAATAAAATCTATTTCCGTTAATAATAATCCGAAAATCGTCATTCATGTTGGTTTAGAATACGTGGAATAAATCTAATCGAACCTTCGCATTGGTTTCTTCATAGAAACAATGCATCACGCGTCTGTTAACGCCGAGCCGAGATCCGGTGAAAGTACGAGAACGATGCGCGTCAGCCCTCCCCGTTTAGCCTTGCGAGAGAATCAAAGCAACGTACGATGAATCGTCGGAAGTACGAATGAATTGGTAGTTGCAGTCTGACAGACCGAGAAAGCAGTTGGAGGTTCGAGCGAAGCAAGAATTTAATCTGGGCAGGTCGCATCGCAGTCCCCACGAGACCGATCCGCGCAGGAGCAAGCAGGAGAAGGAGAAGCCAAGCTGAAAGCCACTTCGAAGCGGGACAGAACGGCAGTCATCTGAGAAGTGCTCCACCAGTAACCACGTAGAGATTTGTAATTGAGTAGTAGAGTTGAACCCGTTGAGAGTGCTCAAAGCGGTTAGCAATATATATTGCTGAGGTGGCAGTTCTAAGTTGAATCGTATACATTTTGATAGTTACTTGAAGTGTTCCCCATATTCTTGCCGACTTGGCGTATTTATTATTTCATTGAGAACTTCCTAGCCATAGCGTTCGACAGTGGTGTAACATAACTGTTATTGAAACCCCCAGTAGCCTCGTATGATTTTCGTTTTCTTGCATAGCACTGTATCATATTTTCTATCAGGAGTAGAACGTTCGTGCGACCTTTCTCCTCGACAGTGAATAAAGTAATTGTTAATGAACCCCCCAGTATCCCCGTATTATTTGCATTTTTTTGCATAGCTTTGAATCATATTTTCTGTCTGGAGTAGAGCGTTCGGGCGACCTTTCTCCTCGATAGTGGCGTAACGTAACTGTGAGTAAAACCCCCGTAGCCCCGGATTCTTTAATTTTCTTGCATTAGAATTATACTATAAAGTCCCAAAAACCGCGGACGACTACGAACTGTTTATCATTAAAGTGCATGTGCTTTTGATCGTTTTGCTACCTGTATAATTTAAAACACCCTCCCCGCTTCCACTGTGCACTGCTTTGATCTGTATACCGTTTGAGGCTTCTGACAGCTTCCCTGTATATTTATGGTTTAATAACCTGTGGTAGAAGTCCATTGTATCTCGAAGTGGAGTGGTATGATTTTACGAAGTAGAAAAACTCAAAGTCGTCCCCACAATTTAATATTAATTTGCAATCGATTAGTTGAATGTTGGTGAAAAGGTGAAAGATCATCGATCGGACATGTTTCGAACCTCTATGGTTCATCATCAGCGGAGTTTAAAATTCTATAATAATAGAAGAGCAAAGGAGTAAAACCATAGGTAATGCAGTACAATGTGTTACTTATATGGAGATGAAAAAATTATGGGTTAAACATTATTATTATATATAGTCAAGAGTTCATAATAGAAACAATTGAAAACATGAAGGTTTGCCTTTTATTAAATTGTGGAGAGGACTTTGAGTTTTTCTACTTCGTAAAATTATGGTTTAATGTTATTTGAGCAAAATCAAATATTGATCTTGGTTGTGAATTGAGTATTTTATCCATTGTAGTTACTTAGTTACGTAGCTTCGCGTAAACATAGTTACTGTGCAGTCAGCACCCAGGTTCGAAACCCAGTCAAGGCGATCAAAGCCTGCCCTCCTGGCCCAGTTGTGTTGGTCAATACTATACTGACCCCTGGAGTGTGTCATTTCTTCACCGAGACTGCCCGGGGCAAAGTGGCCTTACCACTATAACTGGAGGTGGCGCCCGAGGCAAATCCGAAACTAAAGAGAGGCGCCAAAGTTTACTAGCAGAGGGAAAAGACCCTCACAATAGAAAAGCTCAACCAGTACCAAATGAAAAAGCTGAACCAGCACCATTTGAAAAACATTGTCCAGGACGACTGCATAGCAATGCGGATGCCTTTTCTAGCACACCGTGTCCAGAAGCATGTGAGCATTATCGGAGGATCGAATGCTATGAAGGAGTCACCGATATTAGACAGACACACGAGACCGTTAACTCACCCCAAACATTGGGGAATTTTCCATTGGGAAGAGGACAGCACTGGCATACCCTCCTGAAAAGATATTTCGAAATATGATTTCATTTTCAAGGCAATATGGGCACAACCGAACTATAGAAGATCATATTTTCAAGGTAGTGGAAAGGACTGGGACAGAAACCTTCCAAGATTTCTGATTGGATTCAGAGTAGCCGTCTATGACTCAACCAAGCTTACCACGGATAGCATTATTTCCGGAAGGTAACTTCGATTTCCTTGTGTGTTCGAATAACCAGACAACCAAGATGAAGAAGTACACGACTATGCAGATAAACTGTAGGCAGCCTGTTGAAAATCCACGAAACAGCTTGGAAGAGGTTTATACTGGACAGTGACAGGATGAAAGCTCGCTATGATTTGAAAGTTGATTCAGGAAGGTTCAAAGAATAATACCAGGTTTGGCTTCACAACCGAAGTAGGAAGAAGGGCGTATCCCCCAAACTAACACCGTTTTTGGAAAGAACGTACGAGGTGAAGAAGAGGATCAATGACGTGGTTTACAGAAACCAGCGCAGTCCTAGGACTGAGAAGAAGGTTGTTCACTTCGAAAGTCCTATCATAGTAAACCAATGATTTTTGATCGGGACGATCAAAATTAGAGGGGGATAGTGATACGGAATAAGTGGATTCCGCCTCTGTTCATCGTTGAGGAAAAGCCAGACGGTTCCGGAAAATTCTAGACATATGGTTTTGAAAACAAGCGGATCGTACGCGTCAAAGTTCAGTTTCTATTCATTGACTAGCTGACCCGACAGATGTTTTATCCAAATTTCTATATTCCCTATTTTTTTTCCTAAAAACTCTTTATTTATTTTCTCCAATGTTTTTTTTGTGTTGTTCCATTTAGGTTATGTGTTTGACTCTGCCCGCTTTCCATTATCCCGATTTCACTTCATTCCATTTTTCCGTCATCCCGTTACCGACTTATCCCGTTCTACCGTTATCCCCTTTTCCCGTTTTCCCGTTAGCCCATTTTTCAGTTTCCGTTGTTCGTTATCCTGTTATCCCGTTTTCCCGTGATCCCGTTTCCCGTTATCCCGTTTTCCGTCATTCTGTAATCCTGTTTTTTCGTCATCCTGTTATCCCGTTATTCTGTTTTCCCGTTACTCCGTTCTTCCGTTATCCTGTTTTCCCTTATCCCATTTTTTCTTTTTTCCGTTATTGTTTTCTCCCGTTATTTCATCACCACGTTATCCCGTTATCCACTTTTCGAGTTACTCCGTTTTCATGTTATCCCGTTCTCCCGTTTTCATGTTATCCCGTTTTCCCGTTATCCTGTTTTCCAGTTATTCCGTTTTCCTGTTTTTCCGTTTTTATGTTATTTCGTTTTTCCGTTATTCCTCTATCTTGTTATTTCATTATCCCGATATTCGTTCGTTTCTGTTTCCCGAACAAAATTAGCCAAATCGGTCCAGTCATTCTCAAATTATGAGCTTACCAACACAAACAGACATTCATTTTCATTATATATATTATATATTCCTGAAAACTTATCCAAGACAAAGAAATTTCCAAGAACTTTCCTAAAAATCCTTTCTTTTCCTTAAAACCTTATTCGGAGTATTACGAACATTCAAAAAAACAAACAGCCAGATCGGTACAGCAGTTGTTTTTATGAAATAAAATAAAATGTTACCCTGACCGGGATTCGATCTTGTGACCTTCTTGGTTGGCGACAGTGTAATCGCTGAGCTATTTTCTCGTTTGGTATTGAATGACTCGATAGTCTTTTTCTTCGCCACATTTCTTATATACCCGAATTCAGAGGGGGCATTTTTTGTGTGATAACTTATCTTTCAGAAAATGTACAGTTGCTGTCGAGAAAAACAGTTGAATTTGAATAGTGCTCTGTCTTAGAAATATGAAATAAAAACGCATGAATGTAGACATTAAAAAAACAATTTAATCTGAAGTAATGTTGTTAGCTAGATATATTAATATATTATTATGATATTTATTCTTAACTTAAATATAAAATTCCAATCTCTTCTTTGAAAATCTTGTAATAACTTTCTCGGCATCAATAGGAATATGCCTATGGATGTGCATAAGGGCACGACCATAGACAAAGTAAAAATAAAGAGACTGTTTGAAACATTGGCGATCTTGACCACCAAGTTTTTGGTACGGCCAGTCGCGCATGGAGGCGCTGCCCGCAATCAACAGACGAATGATAGTTTTCCAATTTCGACGTTTGTCAGAAAATGACAAACCACGTAATAATTTCAGAATAATTCTACTGTTATTGTCATCGAAAAATTATTGATAGAAATTATACTATGGACTTGAATTCGGAATCCAACATCGAAAATAGAATTTTTTGTTATTCGAGTTGACGCTGAAATTCCTGGAAATAGTCTTTCACAAGGTAAAATATAAGCTGCTTTTCACAAACTGATACTTATTTCCATCCATCAGTTGCAGAATTTTTTTCACAAATTGGTACTTATTTCCATCCAAAAGTTTCCATTTTCTATCACCATTTGAGGAAGTACGAAGTACATGGTCTACTTAATGATTATCATCAAACTGGAGTATTTGTTATACCTACTCGTTCTCCTTTGTGCTGATAAATTAACAAAATTATTGAAGGAATGTTGTAAATGTAATTTGTTTTCATTTTGGTTGATTTCATGATAAGACTGAAGAATATTTTTAATTTTGCTGTTTTTCAGAGTTTTATCATTGTTTTGTCTGTAGTTGTCCTAGATAAAATAAAATGTTTTTTTATGGTGTTAAAAATTCATTTTGAGACTTTATTTCAACCACGAACTAACAGTCTACGAATCGATAACTCTATGTATTTTATTAGTGATCGATTTGCCATCCCTGTATTTCATATGATACAACCATTCATATGAAATACAGGAATGGCAAATCGATCACTTATGAAATATAAACCATATCAACCATATAAAAGTAATACATTTAAAAAACCCGCCTGTACTAACTTAGTTCGGCCAGTTGCGAGCTATGTCGCCACTGTCTAAACGTGGTGCCAACTTTTTCTGCAGGTTTGACAACTCTCTTTATTTCTAGTTTCTCTATGGGCACGACCGAGAAGGCAGTTTTCTGTCATGGTCAATGGGATACATGCAACGACAACACTCGTAAAAATCACAAAAAATCAGGCGTGTTGGTTGACTGTTGGCACGCGGGGAGAAACAAAACATGTTTTTGTGGTGGCGCGGACTCTACGAACATAATATTTTTTTATTATAGTAGTGATGTGTTAATAACGACTCTACTAAATGAAGTGATGTCCTAATGACGATTTTTTTTATATTGGTTAAAAAAGTGCCTCCCATGTTTTGTATTCAAGATGGCGGACAAGTTTTGTGATTATGGTCCGATTCGATTCAAATTTGGTATGTGGGGGTTCTTGGGGTCGGAGATTATGAATTTTTACTCAAAATTTATAAATTCAAGATGGCGGCTTCAGAATAATGGAGGAGTTTTGCGATTATGGTCAGATTTTATTCAAAATTTGCATGTGAGTGTTTTCGGAGTCGAAAATTATGAATTTTTTGTCAAAATTCATAAAATTGAAATGCCGGCTCATGGAATTTTTGTTAGAGAAGAAAACAAAATGGCGCTCCAAGATGACGGACGAGATTTAGGTTTATGGTCCGATTCAATTCAAAAATGGTATGTGGGGGTTTTCAGGGTCGAAGATTATGATTTTTTCTTGAAAATTCATATAATCAAAATGGCGGCTACAAGATGGCCGATGATCTCTGTGTTTATGGACCGATTCTATTCAAAATTGGTGGGGGTTTTCAGGGTCGGATATTATGATTTTTTTATCAAAATTCACAAATTCAAGATGGCGGATGAGTTTTGTAATTATGGCCCGATTCGATTTAAAATTGGTATTTCGGTGTTTTTCGGGTCGGAGATTATGAATTTAGTCAAAGATGGCGGATGAGTGAATCTTCAAATGGTCTCCTCAGTGGAGGACTAGATAGCTCAGAACTCACAGGAGGAAAAGGCCTCATGATAACGATGCTTTAACAAAAATGCATAGTTTAAGGCCTACTTAAGTACTACAAAGCACAAGAAAAAATCAATAAAAAAACTTTTTAAAGACAAGCTTTTATTGAAATGCACTAAAAAGTAAAAAATTATTGCTTTGGATATGACGTAGATTATTCCGTGATTATTCAAAAGCATGCCGCTTTTGTATTCGAACTGAAAACTTTGCGCGACAAACTTTTGAATCTATAACTCAAGGAATAACCTACATCACACATCCAAAGCAATTATTTTTTACTTTTTAGAGCATTTGAATAAAAACTTTTCTCAAAAAAGGGTTTTTATTGATTTTTTTTATTCTATAGATGTTGATCGCGTGTCTCATTCGGAGTTAGTACTTCACGATTTTATGATTATTTAAGGTAGTTCCGCCACGAGACAGTTGAATTAGGAAATTATTTTCGACGGAGTCAAAAAATTTCAAAAGACTTTTTGCTATGAAACGCGAAAACAAATTTTTTTTGAAGGGGGCACTTGCCCCCCCAATCGACTCTAGAAAATTTCTTCGTTATAGAAAGTCGGCGACTCAAAAAACTGACATCCCCGAAAAGCGCAGCAAAATAAAAAAATTCAGACCCCGCCCCCCCCTTTCCCCCTCTCCCCCTCACTAGAAATCATACGTCATGGGAAAAAATTATCGTTTTTCGATAAAACTTCAATGACTTTTTTGTAGTACTCTTCTTTTTGAACTTTTTTTTTTTGGAGGAAGGGTATCGTTCAAATCGATGGAGTCAACTGGGAGGAGTTTTTTTTTCGCGATCAGGCCCTCAAATGGTCCCCCGTCCTCCTTTAAAAAGTACCCTGGCACAATCCGCATTTCTCTACGACCACCCCTATAGGCTGTGCGCTTCCCCGTGGACTATTTTGAATAACGAAAGTAGTTTTGATTATATCTGTCAAACTAGATGGTCACTCACTTTGATTTCTCCTCACAATATCTGTGATATCCTGCTCTAGCTCCTCCTCGTTTTTCATAAACTTCTTAATTTTAGTACTAACGGTAGAATTAATGAAGTGCGTTTCCCCGTGGACTATTTTGAATAACGAGAGTAGTTTTGATTATATCTGTTAAACTAGATGGTCAATCACTTTGATTTTTTTTCACAATATCTGTGATATCCTGTTCTAGCTCCTCCTCGTTTTTCATAAACTTTTTAATTTTAGTACTACCGGTAGAATTAATAATGTGCTGTTTGGCTATGCATGGTCCATATGTTACGTGTTAATTGAGTCAACTTCAATTATATATATCTCGGGTTCGGGATGGTGAAAGTGTTATAGATGTGTTGTTCACATGTTAAAGAATACGTATGCTAAATTTTAATGATTTCCTAATTCAACTGTCTCGTGGCGGTACTACCTTAAAGTGTCAAGAGTGCATTATTGTGTTGTGTTTTTCAAAGTGAAATGAACGAACATTTAAAGTTTTCGAGCCTATTATAATAAAAACGAACCCAGTTTCGAAACACTACATTGTTCGTTTGAATTACAGGACACTACTTTTTTTTGCCATCGAAACGTTGGTTAGCTGTACTTCTATTCCTATTTAAAATAGCAATATATAGTGGAATATTCTTTTCAGAATTGTCGCGCCATCGTGTTAACTTTTGTTTTTGGAAGCAGAAAAAATAACAGATTAATATGTGACAAATGAACAAATCTGGTTTATTGATAATTGAAACAAGGTCAGAACATCGTTCATGTGTCAGCAATACAATGTGAAATCTACTTCACCGACTAGCAGCGTCATTGGATTAATTGTGATAGAATTGAACTCTATATATTGATATAATTATTCGTTTATTGAAATATTGTACCCACTGGAATATACTTTCTTAAAAATTATCCGAATTCACGATGGGGATTTTTTCAGTTTTAAGTCAAACTTATGAGTTTGTAGATCAGCAACTTTCATTGAAAATTATATTATATCATGCGTTGAAGTAAAAATTTTGGTATCAGATAGCGTAAAATGAGGAAATTGTCGACCAAACCGTTAGTTTGGTTTTGGAGATCAAAGAAGAACAAAACCAATGAATATCTCACCTAAGGGACACAATCTTTCCTAATTTGGCTAACATTGCCATCCACATTGATGGCCAGCCATTCAACTTTACCAAATGACGATTCGTTCTGCTCGCGAGCATTTCGGTAATATTCATTTAACACTATCAGTAGCACTGAGAAGGGCCGCTGGTTCTCAAAGTATACCTCTTTCGTCTGCAATATTATTAATGAAATCGTCTGATTTGTTTGCCTTGCGGAGAAGGGTGAATATTGAATAAAACAGCTGTATTACCGCACGCCCTAGACCGGTATTCGAATATTTATCCAAACTGATTATATCCAGAGCAATTATATATTTGAGTAGGTGGTGTTATAATGACATATTTTTAATTATATTCTGATGCACGGATAAATTGACTATAGATTTATTTCCTTTTACGAATTATGTAAACTTTGGTTATATTACCAAAGAAGTGCCAAAGCAGTACACCACAGGTTTTTCCAGACGAAAAAAAAGTTTAGAAAGGGCTTTATGAATTTTAATTCCGTTTAACTATCAATTTATAGCAAAATGGATTTCGCAAGATCGTTTCATGTCGTAGAAAATGATGAAACAACGGTTCATATTAAACTGATGACCTGTGCAGTTATTCGAGCGTTCATTTGGATCTCATTTACCATAAGATAACTGAAAGCTGTATGTACGGGATGCACAGCTTGATGGCCAGGTGAAGTATTCCTGATATAATTTATTTTGATACTGCGAGAACGTTTAGGATAGGTTCTCTGAAAGATGGTTGTCAAGAATGAATTCAATATATACATGTAGATAAGTGAATTGGATTGAAATTCAGTGTGAAAAGAGCAGCCTGGTAGTGTGACTTTTTGTGAAAGATCAGTTCGTACTATCAAAGCAGTATTCAGACTAAATATAGGAGAAGCATGTCTGGCTTTCGATGAAATTCGAAGAGTCCTAATAACAGTCGAAGCAATCCTATGGATACCATCACCATCGCTTTTTCTATTCAGCGATGAATGATGTACCGTCGGTTTGAATTGAAACAAAGTTGTGATCGGACGAAGCGATATCTTAGAGTGAAAATCTATAGATCAATTGTTGGCACGATTTTGGAAAAGCTGGTGTGCGGTTTATCTACAACAATTAAGATCTGCTCACGATAACGTGCGAGTCAAAGCGATCGATTAGTCAGAATAACTAGGTATTTATTGGTAGCAAGGGGTGAGTCAGATACTGTGAAATTGAGATTTGAGATTGGTGCGGAATGAAAAAGTATTTATTGTTGCATCTTACATCAAATCAAAAGATAACACTAACGCTGATAGAGAATTACGATGTATGAGAAAAAATACAGAATATTCTTTAAATTATAATAAATTTGAAAAAATACTCCTGGAATTTGGACAACCTGAGATTGATCTCTTCGCATCATAAGAAAATGCAAAATGTTCTAAATAGGGATCATTTATTATTGACGCGTTTATCATTAGTGGTCTACTTTTTTTTTTTATGCATGTCCAGCATTTTCCCTCATAGCAAAAGTTCTCAATAATAATAAATAAAATTATTGAGGGTATCGTTGTGGATCCAAATTGGGCTACTCAACCATGGTATCCCTTATTTTGTAGTGTATCTAAACTTCTTTTCATCAAACCCAGTCCTAGACTATTTATCCTCCTTCCAGAGAAAGCCATCCAATTTGGGAGAAGATTACCCTGGTTGTCTCCAGATTATCAGGGAAGCATTCGAAAGGAAAAACTCTCCAATAATACTTCTCCCTGTCTTCACATTTTCTTAATCAGAATACACATGCTCAATATAATGTGTCATAAAAAATGGTAGTTGTTCTGTAAATTAAACGAAGTTCAGGTTTTTAACCCATCAATTACTGACATCCTCAACTTTTTAAACCAATTATTTGGAAAGGGTGTAGCATATGGCACACTTAATTGCCATTTGGCTGCATTAAAGTTTCTTTTCCCAATTAACGATGAACAATGTTTGATAAAAAGCTTTATCAAGGTTAAAACCAACTTTTTCCAATAAGGGAACCTCATAATGTAATTCAATATTTGTCGAGACTATATCCATTGAATTCTTGATCATTCGAACAACTCACTTTCAAACTTGTAACTTAATTTCATCCCATAGTTGCACTCCAGAATATAAGGTTATTGGGGGATTCATATAAAAAATGTATGACTGATGTTATAAAAACTTTAAATCCGATTATTACGATTAAAAAATTCCATAGGAAAGCTTCAAGCCAACCAATTTCAAGATGGATTGAATCTGTATTATCAAGTTCAGGTATAGACACATGCATATTTTCGGGTTATAGTGCTCGACACGCATCTACTTCAGCAGCTTATCGTGCTGGTATAAGTTTAGACTCGATTAGGAACATGGCAGCATGGTCTGCGAAATCCACCGCATTTTCTAGATTATATAACGGACCCCTGGTAGAGAAAACAGTCTAAGAGCATAGTTTCCGGAAAAAATTTAAGAGAAAGAGACATTGTTAATGTTAAATTATATTCAATTAGGTTCAATTGTTTTTTTAATAATATATTTTTGATGTAAAAAGATATACTTTCTAGTTGTGAGTAAATATATATATATATATATATATTTATATATACATATGTATATGTTCGTTTATTTCGAAAGAAATATGTATGTTTGTTTTTTGGGAAAAATAATCATATAAGGAAACCCACCCTAAATAGGATGAACAAATTTTCAGTGGCTACAATACAAAACGTGATAACATATCCCAGGCACAATGAGTAAGACGTAAGGAAGGTTTGTTTCTGTTTTGTTGAAAGTAGTGGCTAGTAGCACGAGAATGCGTGACTACCATTTTGGTCTAATCGAACGTGGCCTCTCGTATAATAAAGATTGAATTTCCTTACAGGTGAGTCATTTAATCTTATATAATATTAATTATTAACATTCCAGAAAAACTCTTCGTGATCAACGCCCGAAGGGATGTACAGAGTTTTTCCATACGAAAACACATATTTTCATTAATAAATTCAAATCAAATGATTAAAAATAAATATGTTTTGAAAGAGTATCTATCTTCTGTGTCATTCTATATTTGGGTGGATGTAAATAAGTCTGATACCTTTTTTATAATCATCTCCGATTGTGTTGATTGTGACATTGTGCTTTCTGGAGTTTTACTCTGCTGAAAATGTATATGGACCCCTTTCAATTCAGTTCATTTTCTACACTAACCTATATTATGATCCTTGGCAGTATTTGCGATATCCAAAAGTCTTCTAATCTCTTTTTTTCTAACGTGTGCTCTTGCACTACAACTGGCCAAGCAGACGTAGGCGAATTCTATATCGTGTATCGGTTCGTGATGTTGGAGCGTTCCAATCAAGTCGTGACCATGGAATTGCCTGGGATCATGGCACATCGCATTTAGTGCCAAACAGAACTGTGACAATTTTGGAGGTGTGATGGGCATTTCGTGGTGCCTAAAAAAATAAAGATCAATCAGATTTAGGAAAATAATTGTTGATATTCGGAAAATATTGTTTGAAATCCGTGCGATATTGTCATGAGGAATGAAGGAGTGCTGACACTATGAGAACTCTATCCTATAAGTTGAAGGGCACCGATATTGATGAACTAGAGTATCAAAGAGTTTCATTCCCTCATATATTTACTTTGGAGCGTGGTGTGAGGTATAAGAGTAAATTTACTGATTTTTATGCCAAAAAGCTTTTGATATGAATATTGTAAAAAAGGAATGAGCACACAGAAAATACGTTATTGTAGAAATGGTAAGAAATAATTGTGCAACTGTTACTATCCCACTACCGTGAACTCAAATCCGTCAAAGTGGTATGAGGCAGGTGGAAGGTTTAAACTACATAACATTTCGTTGTCCTGTCCTTTGCAACGAGTCACTACAGAACGTGACAAACTTGTATAAATCATGTACTGAAAAAAAGGCGAAAATGTGGAAACTCGACAATCTTATCAACATCACTATGTAACCTAACTTTGAAACACTTATAATTAATATATCATACATTCATACAATATTTGTAATTTTTATATTTTATGACAATAATTGCATACAAATTAATGATCAAACATACATGGTTGGCTTTTCAGTAATCTGAATTCAGACATTAGTCATAAATTAATACAATTTCCTCTCTCTCTCTGGAAACATTGAAAATATCTGTAGAACGGAACGGCAGATCATTTCGAAAATTTGTGGGCGTGAATAATCATACTCTATCTGTCTTAAATATTTTCATCCATACAGTGTTGCCACTTGTATCAGAAAGTAGTAGCTAGTTTGTTAATTCAAATAGAACATGCCGTATTTCATATCATTTTTGGAATTCTTATAGGATTCCACATAACTTTTCCTGATAATTCCATAAACCTTTCTGTGACAGTTTTCGCAATTAACATTATTTTGTGAAATTTTTGCGCAAAACCTGACTATTGAAAAATAACGATTTTTTCACGATGCAAATTTACAAAATTTGGGTCATAGCCATTAGGTATTTTGTCAATTTTCGCCAGGGAGGCTCGAAGGTAAGTTTCTATGTGTAAACTAATGAAAATGACTGAAACCCAGTTTTTTTAATACTTATTTGGAATGCTCTGACAGTTTTCTATTTGATTTTGTATACTTTCCCAATATATATCTCGTACTTGTGAGTTATGATCATTTAGGTTATGACATATTTGATTCATCATGAAATGCAAAACGTATCAACGTCGAACATGTGTATTAATAAATGTAGAAAGATGCAACGGTACTGAATCATTTCAATAAATGTTCAAAATGTTGAATAATAATTTCCAAATACTTCCTTATGAGAAAATCGATGGCATCTACTGTGGTTCTCCGAATTTCATTTGGATAAAATTCCTGAAACGCTAGGTAACTCGATGTTCTAATTCTTCCCTCATGTTGACCAGTGTTCTGTAGACTCTTTGCTTGATAGTACCCCACAAATGAAAGTCTAGGGGTATAAGATCAGGTAATCTAAGAGGACAGTTTCTTGGACCCAAAAGTATAATCCATCGATCATCAAATATGCGGTCCAATTCCAACCAGAATTCTGCTGCTCAATGAGCCGCAGCTCCATCAAGATGATACCAACATATTCGATATTGTTCCAGTCAGTGACAGTTGTCCGCAACATATCCAACAATTTTCGATGATCAAGGTTTTCAACATAAAACAAAAAGCGCAATTGATTGTCCATAATTGAACAGAAAACTTTGAAACTGAATTTTTCTTGAAATCTCATTTCTCTTGTGACATGCGGATTTTCGTTCGCCCAGTGATGAAGACTCCTTCTGTTGGAAAATACCTCCTCTCGAAATCTTTTATTCATCAGTCCATATTATCTTCTTGAGGAAGTATTCGTCTACTTGTGTACGCACCATCAACATTTCACATAGTTGGGGCGTCTTGTGGCTTGAGATTTGTAATCATGCATTCCATGTTCCTCCAGAATCCCATGAACTGATGGAAGTTTCACACCAAAACCATGAATTGCACTACGAATGGAAGCTTGAGGATTTCCGTAGAAGTATGCCAAAATATTTATTGCGTTGTCCTCATTAACTGTCACGGGCCTGGGTGAGTTTTCTATTGCTTTCAAAGATGATCCGAACATTTCAAAATTTCTACTCAACCTGATGAATTTTCTCGAATGCATTCGAGGTGAATCACGATACTTTTCTTCGAACTGTCTGCATGTTCTGCTGATAATTTTTGTTACATTGACCATACATGATGAATAAATCCATCAAAACCACATTTGAGTAATTATTTTCATTCACATCTAGGAAACTTGAATTCAGGATGAAAGTGAAGGAATAACATGTAACTTCTCTGTCTATTATCTGAATCACTATTCAATAATTATTTTATTGAAGACAATTTTATATCCGGAATTATCATAACTCACAAACTGTACGAGGTAGGTAGAGGAAAAGTATACAAAAATAAATAGGAAAATGTCACAGCTTCTCATGAGTCTCCAGAAGGACCTTATTTCCGAACCCCTTTATGCTGAAACTGAGATCCGGTTCTTCGGCAGAACACTATTTATGAGAATTTGCACTTTTTCAGAAAGATTTCGAGCGTAGAAGTATAGTACTACAAAACGCTTATTCTCATTTTGCGTTAAAATGCTGCAAAATAGGTGAAAATATTTGCAAACATGACCGAAAATGAGCGAGTGCATGGAAGCGATTGACTAGTGGGGGTAGAGCAGCAGACGCGGGGAAGCGTATGTATAGCAATACAAGCGCGTTGCGCCCTTATGAATCTGCTGCTTTACCCCCACTCCTGAGCCGCTTTCAAGCACTCGCCGGTTTTCGGTCATGTTTGCAAGTATTTCGCAGCATTTTAACGCAAAATGAGATAAGTAATTTTGTAGTACTTTACTTCAACTCTCAAAATCTTTTAGAAAAATTGATATCGGACCACCTATGACGCATCCAGGTCTGCTGCAATAAAGTGTATTGAAAAAATCAAATTGCAATTATGCCAAAACTAATAATTCAACAGTGTCTGAGTTTTTCACACATAAAGTACATATCAATCACTACTGTCATTGAGAACCTGCTTCAAAACTTGAAAAATGGTGGTGTTATGAATTAAACAAAAAATGCAGATTTTTTCCGGTTTTTCTCCGTTACTAATGATTCGATCGAGTTGTGCTATGACTTATTTTCTGTGCATTTCGATTCTCTATAATTCGTCTTTCGAGAGTATCGAGATTGCTTTATTAGTTTTCAAGTTACAAGTCAAAAACAATAAAAAAATAAAAAAATGCTTTAAAATGTTTATAACAAATTAAGCAATGACATTTGAGAGTAGAAAACAGGATGTAACTATGGACCGTCTTTCGTATGTTGGCACAGTCGGTTTCCTGGTAGTATTTTTGTCACGAAAAAATCTCTATTGATTGGTCTACAGAAAGTTCAAAATTTGAATACTGCTGAAAGGCTTGAAATGCGGGGCGACCATATGTTTATAAACCTGGACCGCCAACTTTCAAATTCGGGACTGCACAGTGGGTCATGACCCATATCTAGTTGTTTATTGGTTTGAATGAACCACATGGTGTGTGTTTGAACCAAGTAGAAGTTGATATGTACATTGATTACTTTTCTACATGAATTGTGGTAAGTTCCCAAATTCTTTTGTATCTGATTGAATTGACCATTTGTAATTTCCACATGAAAAGTTTTCTCTATTTTTCAAACATAATTATTTTCTTTGTTTTTTTTTCAGACTTCTTCTTCACCTTTTTCGAACAATGAATTCGAAATATACCAATCATAAATGTAATTTCGAACAGAATAAATCTATTTTCATTTACACTTCGCACTGTCACTGAACTTCTTACCAATGTGTTTTTGTTATGCATTTTATCATTTTCAGTGGGAAGCTCCGACTAGTGAGTTGATGGCAGGCTAAAATCAGGGGCACTCAATTCTAAGTATGTTTTATTCAAGAACGCTTTGTAAAAAAAAACGTTCAAATTAACTCAATTCTCCAGTGAAATGTATATCGTAAATGGTGAATTCCATCATTATCGCGGAGAAATCATTCTGCCCATTTTTTACAGGATTCAGCAGCAAGCGAAATATTATATATCGATACATTCTAGATTTTCGGTTGTTTTTCAACTTTATATTTCTGGTAAACATAAGAATATAATTTTTTTTTTCGCTAAATGTATTCCACCCGGTAGAATGAATTGCATTTACCTCCACAACATCACAACGATCTCCACTTCCAGCTGCTTGAAGGAAAGCTGCAACTCAAAGTGATCGGGCATTGAGCGCAGGAATTCCTCATGGGGCGCTAGTTGGAGAGCCGTCAATACCTTTGGGGTATCATTCCTCCAACCCCAATTATTCTCCCTTTGCGTAACCAGCCACGACAACGCCCGCTGGATGCTTGATTCGACCTTTTCTGGGTGCTGCTGATGAGGTGCAGGGGTTGTGCCGAATTTTATGGACTCCGTTGTGCCTGTGAAAGTAATGGACTTCTTTGTTAAACGAAAACTTATGGGATGGATACTATGTACAGGGTAAAGAACATACTGTGAATTATAAGGATGTGATACTCCTAGGAATTTGTGAGATTTGCGGTGATTTTTCGTGTATACAAACAAGTTCTCATTCTTTCTTTAATCTTCACACAAGACAATTACAGAAATTTGAGAAACCGACTATTACGGTATTTTGTTTTTTATTTGTGTTTCTCCTATTTGAGCAGGTACCGAATGCTCCGATAACTTCATATAAACAACATATTGAAAAACCACCCGTACTCAGTTCATATTGTTACTGTTCCGTTGCTGATTTGTTGCTGCCAAAGAAAACATAAACATGTAGCCCACATCTGATATTGATACAACATCAGATAGTTAGCTGAATTCATATGAAGTTAGCAATGCCGATTTCCTATTTTTCAAATTACTTTAATAAAATTTGAGGAAAAACTGATGTTAATTTTTAGCAACTGGAAAAAATGTTTTTCTTTTTTTTTCATATTGCAAGCTTCTCCAATTTCATAGTAAGTTTCCACGAGCTACATAAATTGGTTTCCATATTTTTGTTTCGGTCATATTTATAAAAACTATGTAAAACTTCAACTTCAACTGTAACTTCAACTCTATCTGTAACTTTCGTGACATCAATACCTGTCCGCTCAGACACATAAAAAGATAACATTGGAAAAACTGATATAAATCAAACTTCAATTAAATTTGTGCATTTTTTGCACAACTGCATCTTGTTTATAACTGAATGTTCTAAATAAATAATTATTAGTTATTAGATATTAGTTATTGGTTATTATTTATTAGTTATCGGTTATCGCTTATCGTTTATCGGTTATCGGTTATCATTATCGGTTATCGGTTATCGGTTATCGGTTATCGGTTATCGGTTATCGGTTATCGGTTATCGGTTATCGGTTATCGGTTATCGGTTATCGGTTATCGGTTATCGGTTATCGTTTATCGGTTATCGGTTATCGGTTATCGGTTATCGGTTATCGGTTATCGGTTATCGGTTATCGGTTATCGGTTATCGGTTATCGGTTATCGGTTATCGGTTATCGGTTATCGGTTATCGGTTATCGGTTATCGGTTATCGGTTATCGGTTATCGGTTATCGGTTATCGGTTATCGGTTATCGGTTATCGGTTATCGGTTATCGGTTATCGGTTATCGGTTATCGGTTATCGGTTATCGGTTATCGGTTGTCGTTTCTCGGTTTTCGGTTATCGGTTATCTTTTTCGTTTATCGGTTATCGGTTATCGGTTATCGGTTATCGGTTATCGGTTATCGGTTATCGGTTATCGGTTATCGGTTATCGGTTATCGGTTATCGGTTATCGGTTATCGGTTATCGGTTATCGGTTTTCGGTTATCGGTTATCGGTTTCGGTTTTCGGTTGTCGGTTATCGGTTATCGGTTATCGGTTATCGGTTATCGGTTATCGGTTATCGGTTATCGGTTATCGGTTATCGGTTATCGGTTATCGGTTATCGGTTATCGGTTATCGGTTATCGGTTATCGGTTATCGGTTATCGGTTATCGGTTATCGGTTATCGGTTATCGGTTATCGGTTATCGGTTATCGGTTATCGGTTATCGGTTATCGGTTATCGGTTATCGGTTATCGGTTATCGGTTATCGGTTATCGGTTATCGGTTATCGGTTATCGGTTATCGGTTATCGGTTATCGGTTATCGGTTATCGGTTATCGGTTATCGGTTATCGGTTATCGGTTATCGGTTATCGGTTATCGGTTATCGGTTATCGGTTATCGGTTATCGGTTATCGGTTATGGGTTATCCGTTATCGATTATCAGGTTATTAGTTAGTAGTTGGTAGTTAGTTAGTTATAAGGTAGTTATTGATTAATAGTTAGTAGTTAGTTAGTTATTAGTTATTAGGTAATACAAATTTGAAATATTGAAAATGTAAATTTAATTATGTCCTGTAATTGGGTGAAACCTGTTTGGCAATACAAAAAATTGATTAAATATATTAAAATTTGAACACTCACTCACAATCTACCTCTTTTTACCTTTCCCTTATCCTTCCGTAGTGGGCGCTTACCGCCCTGAGGTAATGTTATGTTTATGTTCACTTGGAAGAAAATTCCATGTATGTTCACTAAACGGTTCCATCGGAAGAGCACATATAGTTGTATCAATCAACTGGAATTGCGCTCATTCATAAAATCAGTATTTTATACGTATCCATCGTGCCTATTCTCGATAAGAAGAACAAGTATTTTCATAATCACTTTTGTGGGGGTTTCATTATTTCTAATTGGAATATATTGCACTTGGGACTTTCAAGAACAAATTCTTATTTCTATTGAAATGTCAGAAGTGATGCAATAAATGAAACATCATAAGTGTTCATTAATTATTTTTCATGGTATGTTCCTCACTCACATTTATTTGTGTTACCTCCTATGATAGAATTCCACGAACATTTCAATTATCAATTCAGTTCTACATTTTAATGTAATCAAGACAAAGACGAAAATAACTTTTTTCCGGCGATAGATTTCAGGTGCCAATAAAGTACAGCATGTTACCCTCTTGCAGAATAAATATCACCAAATCCAGAATTTAGTTTTTCAATATTCGTTTTGGAAACAATAATATTTAATTGGATAGTTCTGGAGAGAACTAATGTATACTGAAAAGGCAATAAATATTGAAAAATTAGGTGCATACTTCCAAGTGCAATGGATTGGAAAAATAAAATAAGCTTCCGTGAGCTATCACAAAGTATCTTCGAAATTGTGTGACTCATGTCTTGATTGTGGCATTGATCGCCTTACTTTGTCGTGAATGAACTCCACATATTCTGCTCATTTTATCCTTTTCAGTGGCCTTCAACTGACAATGTTTTCCTTATTAAAAATTTCAAAATTATATTTCAAATTGAATCCAACTGGTTTATGAAATATTAATAAATATTATTCAATAAAGATATTTCACATAATAAGAAGGCTTGACTATGTATGTATGTATTTGAAATAAATAGTCTACAAAAATACTGAAATGTCATGATTTTCAAAAATGATTTTGAAGCACAGGTTTATCTTCAATATTTTCCGCAATCTTACAGTTTTAGATGTGACATGCCTGTCTAGAATCGGTTTTTTTATTCACTTCAGTCTACTTCATATATTTATGAGTAGTGGTACGATATGAAAAGCTGAAAATTCCATAGCTCTACTTTGGCAACAAACATACTTTCTGGGAAGTTTTCTCTCTTCAGGGGTATTTGCATTTTCATTCATGTGATATTGTATTCAAGTCTTCATTAAGAACTCATATAGATGGTTCAGACAAAAAAGAATGTCTTTCAAAAAGGAGTACTCCCCAGAAATCATTTGTAACATTGAGCAAGATTGGCACCGCGAGGTCTTCAATATATTGTTGTCGACGAAAATCTATTTCACGTTTCCACGATCATCTGGAAGACTGGAAAAATTGGAAAAATATTAGAAACATTTCTTTTGGAGTGACACTTTGAAATCAGTGTTTTTTGACATTAAAACCTGTCATGGGATAAATTTATTTGTTTGATAATATGAACAGGATGTTCATAAAATTAGATGTGGAATCATCTGCGACTGAAATATAAATTTTAGTAACTATCACTCTTCTTTGCCTCTTCATCTATATGAGTTCTTATTCAAGACTGGAATAGAAAATCAAATAACTATCTGAATGAAAATGCAAATTTTCACTTTTTTTTTTTAAGTTTTGAAATACTATCTATTGTAATCACTCAAGCGTGATTGTCCTCGTGCCAAATTCCGATAAGAATCTATTTACAATAAGTCGTTTAGTGTCCGATATTAGTCATTTCTTTACGGTTGAATAATATGAATGATGATTTTTATGCAATTTCTCATGTCTAAACTCTTTGAACATTTTCTCATTACAGTTGAACAACAGATATATCTATCGTTATCTATAGAGAACAATATTCTTTAGCTCCTTTATCAATTCATGCTTCATTAATTTATATCTCCATTGTTTCAGTCTTATCGGTTATTATATTGACGTCTTCATGTAGACCTCCTAGTATATATCTGAAGATTTCTTGAATTTTTTAGGTATCTTGAAATGCTCTTCATTGTTTGAGGTGCTTGTATTCATATCTTATATTCTCTTTGTATACCTGAGGTTGTGACTGTTCTACGTACTACAAGCGTACGAACTTTACACGTCATTACTACTTTCTCATCGCTGGGTCGTTGCGGTAATTGTTTGATTTATTTGTGCGTTCTATTCAACCCCCAATTCACCAAACAATTTTTGTTTGAAAATGGGATACTGAGGAAATTGGCATTATTTTGCTTTTCGAAACAAAAGAGCGTGTTCCTGTTACGGGGGTTGATTGTAAATTCAGTAAATTATTCGAATTGACAATCAACTGGAATTGTTCCTTACTCGGAAGCTGGTGTATCCCGTATCATTCATCTCTTTTATTTTTATAGATGGTGTATATTAGATCCGAATACTCCATACGTAGCGATAGCTAATTTCACCTCTCAATGATATATGGCATCCCAAAAAACTCCAACAATACGTTACAGGCACTATGAACGATAATTTTATCAATGAAACTGGTACCCAAACTTGGAACGATCAGGAACATTCCAAAATCAGCTTCACAAAAACTCAGCTTCCTCTTTCGTGCTTGGACTCATTTTACTCCACAACAATGTTCCGATCTAGAAAACTGTTTTCATGTGTGAGGATCTGCACCCATGCACACATTGGAGCTCCGCCCGATTGATTGACGATGCTATTTTGACTTATTCTTCAACTAATCTAGAACATCGCTGAAAAATGGCAACATCTCTCCGTTCTAAAGATACTTCTATGCTGGATTTTTCTTCCAAATCACATCATTTAGTCCACCCTTACATTGTTCAGCACGAAAATTGTCGTACATTGCCTTGTCAGGATTTTTTTTTGCCACATCACATAATTTCTTAATTCGCTTCCTGAAGAGTTTTTTTCAGAACTTCCGAACATTCAAGGAGAATGTTAATGAATATCTTTGATTCACTTCTCAACCTTGTTTCCTCCCGAACATCTATTTCTTATTCCAACCAATCATTTTTTTCCTTTCCCAACTACATGATGTTCTTCACCAATTCAACAATTTAACATTGAGCAAACTCTTTGACGTTACTAGTATCTCGGTGCATTATCGAATCGTCGGATATATACCGCCAAGTTAATCATACTATGTTCTCACATTTCGTTCGATATTTATTACCTCATTCTGAAGCTGCTATTGATTGATTTTTTCTGAAGAAATATTGCAGCAGAGAAAAACTTTATTTGATCCATAAACACATAAAAAGTATTGATATATATATATATATATAAAAAAAAAACTGTTCATTTTATCTAGTTGAGTTGTAAACAAGAATGTTAGGAAAATTAAGCGGATGACGTTCCAACTTCTCTTTACAAACTGAATTGATTATTATCATCACTTCGCAACTGTTCAATTAAAATTCTTAATCCAAAAATTCACACCCTTGCTTCACCCCTCTACGGATGCTAATTCCACAAAAGACAGATTTGACCTACTTTGTACCCTTCTATTTCATCGATCAAAGTTGGTTTAGTGAATATGTCAACTTTTGTGACGGCAATTGTTCAATATTTCGACCTTTTTGGAAATGTCCCATCATTTGAGTATACATGGTCGATTTATGCTGACATTCCAAAAGGTCGAGGCTGAACGAAGATGAAAGAGCAATAACGTTCCACGAACCCGTTCATGTAACAATGACACTTCTTATTCTGAGATCGGAAATGTGATGAGAACTCTAGGAAATTCAACTTAGGAAACTTTGCGTGGAAAGCCTTTGATTAATTTCTGGAACGAAGATGGCGCAGCTGATCAAAATGGAATTTTACATGAAGATATTATAATATATATCTATAACTACGCAGAAATCTAGTGGTTTTATGTCCTCAAGATATACAACCGCTACGTTTCAAAACATATCAAAACTCTTACCGGCCCTAACATTTCTATCTATCGATAGCAAAGTCATTACTGATCTGGTTGCCACTTTTCATCCAATGAAATGTTGGATACTGAGGTAACTGTCAAAAAACTATTGATGTTTGTTTTGTAGCCCGAATATTCTTTCTCCACTGGTTTGAAAGGAAACAGATGCAGGTGATAGGTTGAGTGGCATCCATGAATTATCCTCCGTCATCAAGTACTCACATCAATGGAAATTGAGCGAGTTAGCAACCAGGTTGTCGAAAATTTCTTAGTTGAGGCCACCGCGCCGTCTAGAAAAACTTCTTTTCCGGAATATTCCAATCAGGTCATATTGGTTTTCACAAGCAAAGAAATAATTATTACCGCCGGTTGAACCGAAAGTACGAAACTGTAGTTTATGTTCCTGAAAAAAACCTGTTTTGATGCATTAAATCGTTGAGATTCCATTCAAGATATCATTTTTTGCATAAATCGTGAAGCTCTTTTCTTCAAACTTTCCCGTATATTTTTAGCTTTATTCCCATTTTTGTGACATATTTTCTGAACCTAGACTTAACAATCTGGTGGAAATATAAGCAAGAGGGGTATGAACTTTTGCACGTTTGGACGTAGAACCATCGGACAAAAACTATTTTTCCATTAAAAAAATGTATGGAGAGTCGAGTTACAAAGGTAAATTGTTTTTTTTCCAACCATAAAAAGTTATACGTTTTTTGAATTTTACAATTTGATTACATGATGATTTTAATCTGATCGTAGTGATGTACAGGAAATGTACAAGGTATTATTTTCAAAATCAGTGATTTTTCAATATGCAGTGTACGCTTTATCCATAGGATAAATATTTGAAATTTGATCATGATTAAGGATAACAGGAGTTGTTCACAACACTGGTAGCTTAGATTACAACTTCAAAATTGTCTTTTGCATACCTCTTATCGCATAATTTATGCAACAATTTTTTTAGGTTTGTTGTTTCTTCGGTCTAATACTACTACTACAGCGTTATCGTTGAAGCCAGAGCATAGACTTTGTGAATACTGTATTATTTACACGCTCACAACAAGCTAAAATGACAAATTGTTTTTTTGTTTTTTTTTCAACTGCTTCCTTAGTTGTTTGACCAACCCTTAGAAGTTAATGAAAGATCACGGGGGCCTTACCTTTCATAGTGGGGTAGGAAACCACTCTTGGGGCCTTGAAAAATGTATCGCCGGGAGTCGAACCCGCACCAGGTGGAAACAGTGGGTAGAATACTAACGGTCATACCATTGAGTCACTAGCCCCGTTGAACGTTCCTTTTTTTCCTTCCTTTTTAAGTCACACCGAAATATGACTGATTGTTTTTTAATGATGTGAGTATAACGACCGAAAACCAATCGAGCAGATGAGACTAATATAACGTCTTAAAATCTTCACTTCTGTTTGGGAACACACAAAATTTTTGCTTACAGTGTGCTCACCAGCGTCGGTAATAAGCACTGGTAGTGGAAATAGGTCAACGCTAAATAAAAAAATGAGAGTTAGATGAAATCGAGTTATGATTATTTGAATATTATTGTGTTGAAAGTTCGTTTAGAAGTACCGTCAGTTTTGAAGTAAGGGTCATGAAAATTGGTGTTTTGGGTCTCTGTAACAAATGACGAAATCGTGTTCAACCTTTTTGAAAATGTCAGCCCTAAAGGAGTGAAAAATGGTTGAAACCTTTGTATGGAAAATATTATTCCATGGTCATATTTGCTTGAAACTTGGTACACATACTTCTTGATGCAAATAATGAAATGTATAATATATCATATAACTTCCTAATATCATCCCCTAGAAAGGTGCAAAGGAGCTGAAGTCACGCTCGAACAAACAGAAAACCTCAACACCACCAAGAGTGTCCTCACTGGCACCCTCAAGCTCTCCTCCCAGCCTGTAAACTCATTCCCACAATGCCCTCGAAAATCATTTGAATAAACATCGATAGACGCAGAGCAGCCCACCATCTCCTTCTCAAAACCATCGCCGAAGACAATCTTGACATAGCTCCGGTACAGAAGCCGGACATTCGACTCGTCAGCCTAAACACCAAATGGATTGTGGACCGGTACGGCACTGCTGCAATCTACTGTGTGAACCCCCAGTGCGGTATAATTACGCACGATACTGGACAAGGCTTAATGTTCTTAATATTCGACAAATGGCCCATATACTCATGCTACATAAACCCCCAACATACCCCTCCTTGACTCCAAAACACCCTGCTGCAACACGTACACGATTCCAAGAGAAGGAGATACACCTACTTTTACCAGGCGCACACATGCCCCTTTCATAGATATCACTTTCTGCATCCAGAACATTAGCAAGAATGTTAATTCCTGGAAGGTATCCATGGCTGAGAGCATGAGCCTACATCTACTAGAAAACGTTGAGAATGAACCAAAACAATGATGGCAGCCAAAAATCTCCATTAACGAAAACGCATTCAGAACAACTGTCCAGGTCATGTCAACGAGTATGGTGGACGTAGAAAGTGTCACGAGAATAGTGAGGAGTGCACAAGAGGTAAGTATTACAAGAGGTACAGGGGGCACTCTCAGGCCCCAACCAGTCTGGTGGAATGACGACATTGCCAAGCAACTCAGATCGTAGTGCAACAGAGCAAGAAGACTGCTCATCACTGCTCGTAGAACACAGAATGACGAAGTCGGGATTGAAACTCTTGAATCCGACCCTAAGGTCCATAGCAAAAATCTGAGATACCTCAAAAAATCACAACGCAACAGTGGGACCTCCTCTGTGACAGGCTGAAGGGATCCATGGGGTCAATGATATCAAATGCTCACCGGAGAATAAACATCTCCAAACCCCCTACGACCTGCAACCCTCACTCAAGTAACAAGAAATTTAGGAGCTGTTCCCCAGCGTGGTACCAATCACCCATAACCTCTCGAATCCCGACTTCCCCTTCTTTCACCATGGCGAAATCAAGCAGGACCATTCTTCTGGAGAGATACGCAATTGAGACATGTTGGAAAGGGCAAAGATCATCCTTATCCCTAAGGGCAACCACTAAGTATAGACCGTTATGTCTGCTTGCTTTGGAAAATGTTATGAATACATCGACTCGATATAGAACTGGCGAAAGGATGCTATTTCCCAAACACAGTTTGGTTTCATGGCCAAGAGATCGACGATGAATGTCATTAAATACGTTATCGACAGGGTAAGAGAAGGAAACCACATCTATGGAAACATCATCCTTATAGACGCCAAAAATGCATTCAAGCGGGATGGCATCTACACTGAGATACAGAACCTATGAATCAGTGATTACTTGAACTGAGCCATTGGTAACTAACTATCAAAAACAACACTCAAAAGCGGAAGACACGCCCTTGACTTGTCGCAAGGCCAGGCTCTATAATAGGACCAACCCTCTGGAACATACTGTACGGTGGGGTACCCAACCTAGACCTGACGCAGGGATGTGAAACGGCAGCCTTCGCAGACGGACTGGAACTGATCGTCAGAACAAACAAAAAAGAAACCTTGATGAGTGCCTACTGTCAATCAAGCCGTCAACAGCATATAGATCTGGATGAATAATGTGGGTCTGGAAATAGCTACAAATAAAAGTGAGGCCATCATACTGAAGAGTCCCACAAAGAGAGCTTGCCTCCTCACAAAGCAAGATGCTCCTCCGAGTCACATCGGCATACAGCAGTCTCCTTGGATGCCCTCTGTGTCATGGCAGTGGTACCGCCAATCGACCATCTGGCACAAGAAAAAGTTCGACTCGACCAACTAGCAGAGGTCGACGATCAACTGAAAACCATAGAAAGGCAAACGACCATATTACTTTGGCAAGCGAAATGGGACAACAATACCGCCACTGCCCAATAGACGAAGAGCTTGATCCTTGACATAGAATTCTGGCTGACTTGCCCCCACAGGAGCACTGACTACTACGTGACGCAGTTTCTAACCGGACAAGGCTCCTACAGAACGTTTACGCAAAAAATTCATAAATCGCTAGACAATCAATCGTCGTATCTACTGTTATCAAATCAACGATGCCGAGCACAAAATCAGCTTCTGCGAAAAATGGCATTGGTCAGGCTCGGTGGCATCCCCAGAAAATCTCACCGCACACATGCTCCGCTCAAAAGAGAATTGGAGAAGGGTCACAGACTTCGTAGGGCAGGTAATGGTATCAAAAACATCAGGAGAGCTAGAACATCAACGCGCAGAAAGGCTACTAGCAAACCAGTAAAGGTCAAGGGAAATTTTTACATACCTTACCTTCTGACCAGTGTGTTGCTCTGCAGGCAGAAGTCCGCCCCGGGGCAGAAAGCGGGGGTGGGCGATCAAAGATTCTTCCAGAGCGCAGCCCGGCGCTCGAATAACTCCAAACACTCAATCATTTTACAAGGTCCGGTAGCCCATTCGTTTAAACGATCGCTTTGAGAGTGAAATGACTTGGGTTCGATCCCGAGCAGGGTCACGCATTTTATTTTTATTTACCATTACACTAAAATCAACCACAAAACTTCTACAAGTCACCAGAATATATAACCTCACCCTCACAACCCCTCAAGACAAAAACAGCATTTTCACAGAGCATGACTTGCTCCGCAGCGGACGAAGGCTGCTGAAAATTTCTCTGAACCTGGTTTTTTGGCTCACTTTTCCCAGGAAATAGCTCTAATTTGTTCAACGAAAGTATTATGCGTAAATTTCAATTGTTCTATCATGATCCAATGAGAGATTTTCCTCATAAGCGAATAGCAGGAAGGGATATAAAGGTTTATTTGACTTGAAATAATTAATTTTTACATAGGGTATCGCAAAACATCGCGAGGCGACCTCCTACTGCCTTTTAGCAGGGGTATCTCCTCATTTTATCCTCGAAATACAGAATTAAATATCTGGACAAATGCACCCTTAGCAGTTCCAACGGATCTCGAACCTACTAATTGTGGCTGGATACATCAACAAGCCAGGTATGAATTCAAATGGTTTGATGGCCCACAATTACCATCAACAATTGAAGATGTTATACTAAATGAGGAAGAATCTGAAGGTAGAGTATAACATGATACATCACTTTCGTTTTTATAAAAAATTTAATTTTTGTTTAAGATGATGAAACAGATATTAATTATTCCAGTGACGAGGATGAAGATGATCAGTCAGATTATTAATGTTGTTAAAAATCAGATATCTCAATTAATAAACGAAAACTAGTTAACACAAGATTATAATCAATGTATGTATTCTCTGTTATTTATACTTATTCTCCGTTCAGTCCACTCGTAAGCAATTCATGATTCATTGAAAATTTGAAATATACAAAAAAAGTGCCAACACTACATAAAGAAAAAATTACCGCTTTAGCGACATTATTATTTTGTATATACTTAGCCATCATTTTGCCCTCTAGCAAGTCGCCAGAACTGCACATTGTCATTGAAATTTGAACAATGTTCTTACAAGTTTACCGATTTCTGGCAACGTTTAATCCCCGACCTAGACTTCAAAGCAATAATTCTACGCAATTTCTACTATTGAAATCTATAACCACATACAATTTCAGGGCTGCACTAGAATATTTGATTTTCATTGAAAATCAACGCGTTTAACCAAATTCAAATTATATATTAAATATTTTTATTATCTAATCAGTACGGTACATCTTGTAATTTATTATTTACAATGTATCTAATTCTGTATTTAAAGGATAAAATGGGAAAATGCCCGTGTGAAGAGGCAGTAGGAGGCCGCCTCGCGATGTTTTGCAATACCATGTAAAAATGAATTATTTCCAGTCAAATAGAGCTTTATATTCCTTCCTGCTATTCGCTCATGAGAAAGATCTGTAATTTGATCATGCTAGAATAATTGAAATTTACGGATAATACCCTCGCTGAACAAATTAAAGCGATTTCCTGGAAAAAGTACGCCAAAAAACCAGGTTCAGGGAAATTTTCAACAGACTTCGTCTGCTGCGGAGCAAGTCATGCTCTGTGAAAATGCTGTTTTTGTCTTGAGGGGTTGTGAGGGTTGATGTTCTGAGGTAATATATTTTGGTGACTTGTAGAAGTTTTGTGGTTAATTTGAGTATGAAAAAAAATGCGTGACCCTGCTCGGGATCGAACCCAGGCCCTTCCACACTGGAAGTGAGCGTTTATACGAATGGGCTACCGGGCCTTTTCGAATGATTAAGTGTTAGGAGTTATGTGAGTGCCGGGCTGCGCTCTGGAAAAATATTTGATCGCCTGCCCCCGCTTTCAGCCCCGGGAATGACTTCTGCCTGCAGAGCAACACACTTGTCAGAAGGTAAGGAAGGTTTATATGTGAAAACTTCCCTTGTACCTTATCATTTTTAATTTACGTAGTCAGCTTTCAGACCATAAGTGAAACGCCGCCTATAGCTGATGTTATGTTTATCAGACAGTTCCAGCTTTAGGAGAGGCATGAAAGGTTTTTATCGGAGTAACACCCGACACTACCGGGACTGATAGATCCTTAGGCCAGGTGCCCTGATCACAGTAGAATGCTCTATAGTTCTTTCAGCAATTCTACTGTGCCCTGATGCCGTGTTGTTTCCCCCCACTAAAAAAAAAGAAAGTTACGAAGAAGTATGCATGGAAGAAACGTATTCCTTAGGCGGATTGAATATTCCTCAAACGAATTACTGGATAAGGCAATACCACAAACGTCGTTTACAAAGAGGTACTTGGGTAACTGAAGCTTAAATTTTCGTTGAGTTTAATTTTTCAGATACCGTCATTCATGTTTCATGTGTGTTTTGTAATATTAATGTCTCAGAATTGTATTTTGCTAATTACTTGCATTGAACCAAAAAAGCGTTTGAAAAAGTATGACCTCGGAATCCATGCGGGCAAAGCCGCTGGCATAAGATAGTGAATATATAAATATATATATATATATATATATATATATAATTATATATATATATATATATATATATATATATATATATATAAATATATATATTTATATATATATATATATATATATATATATATATATATATATATATATATAAATATATATATATATATATATTGTTCAACTCCTTACGATATACTTAGCAATCGAAGTTTAGATCGCCAAAGAAATTTTTATGTTTCGTATACTAAGTTGCAACTGCTCTTTTTTTTTCTTTGAATTGAATTCTTGAAACAGACGAAACTCATTTCTTTGAGAGCAAGATGATCTACAATTTGTTTAGAAAGTCGAGTACCGTTATCATGATGTATAAAAATTCTGCGCAAGTGAGATCTTGGATGATCACTATACAATTCTTCAAATAATTGAGGAAGGCAAACTTCTGTAAATCAATCACAATTCACAGTTTTTTCACCTTCGAGAAAAATTACTGCGGTTAGGCCACTGAAGAAAACACCAATAATTTGTTTTGTTTGTTCTTTCACACTAACAAAAACTTTCTCGTGGTTTTCTCTCATTTTCATCACAAACAATAATTTGTTGCTTTATCTTGGGATTAAAATCATATATCCCCAATTCATCACCCGAAATAATATTAAAAATCTGCTACGGACAACTTTTATCAATATTTCCTAACATGAACCTGCACCATCCATTCATTTCTAATTTGTTTTACGGTAGACAAATATGGAATCTACAGACTTGTAAGATGCCTCAATCTTGTTTGTGTGAAATGACATATGATTCAATGCCTTTTTCTTCTAGAATCTAGCAGTAATATAATTTTTTTCAGTAAGCATTTTTTTGCAATAATATTTTCAGTAAAAACTACAGGTCTTCCTGGTTTTGGTTCATCTTTTAACGTACAATTTCCACGTATTATTCACAGAACCAATAATTTTTCTAACCAAATGCTACTGCCATCAAATTTTGATGACTTCCCTTTTGTCATACCTCGTCCAATTCAAAGATTTCAGCACAAAAAATATTTCGCGTGATTTCCATAATGCTTATTGAAAACCAAATGAGTTACAATAACCTCTATATATGTGCTTCAAAATAGTCATCTTATTATTAGCCGAAGCTATACCTCAGCTTCAATATATTTTCGTGGGGTCTCATATCGAACGAATCATATTGGTTGAAATATTTCCGAGCGCTTCACCTCATTTGTTTCTGAAATTACACTAAGAGCTTTTTAAAATTATTTTCCTAATGAACGTAAGTTTGACCTCCGTATTTTTCCATTTACGGCCGCTTCATAAAGACAGGCTGAAAGGTTCGCCTAATATGTAATCTGGAAATTTTAATACCAAGTTTGTACTTGGGAAAGTGTAGAACCTAATATAAACTTCCATTAAAGAGCATGAGTTGTTTAGCGAAGAGTTTATGAAGTATGTTAATTTTTCAGATGGTTATGCCGGTGATATCAATGAAAACTTGGGTATTGCAAGTGAACTTCACATTTTCATCGTTTTCGGTACATATTTTCGAATGCAAAGAACGCATAACTTGGACGGCGCCATATAAATTTTTATTATTTGAATATACAATAACGAATGCTTTACAGTACAATCACACAATCAGTGAAGCCCACCAATTTAATAATTAATTTTCGGGGTAAAATATTTAATTGTACACTAGCAATGGTTTTCCAAAATTCCTATATTATATAGGGAGGGAGGGAGGAGGGTTGTGCCCATTAAGACTTTTGATCAGCATACCGAATACTATATTTTTGCAGAGTTTCAGCAAATTTAGTCAATGGCCATTTTCCATAAGGATTTTGCGGGGTCCTTCATGGCACAACAATACAGGAAACAAAAATATTTCATAATTGAAAGAAAAATATTGAAAAAAAAATCGTTCTAATTTTGCAATTATTTTTTATTTACTAGAGTGCATTTCTATTAATGAACAGTTCTTCTCGAAGGTGCCCGAAGCAAAGCTATTACGAGAAATTCCATAGGCGCACCAAATGATTTAGTTATCTGTATCAAATTTATAAATGAGGAGGGTCAAAATCTAAAACGAACGACTTCCGATTTAGACGTCTTCATTCAAAAATCTAAATTTTTAGATAGCCAAATTTGATCGTTCGACATTGTATTGAAATTTGTGTTTGAGGTCGAAGATTATGAATTTTTAATCAAAATTCCAAATGACGGCTTCATGATGGGATTCGAGTGTTGTGATTTATAGTACGAACCTTCTTATTATTTTTTTAATTGAACATTATTAATTTTTTATTGAGAAATGCGAATATGCAAGGAGGCCAACTAGTTTCTGAATGAATTTAATAACTATTGGCGAGAGTTCCGAAATTCAAATTACAAAAAAAGACTGAAATGGAGTTTCTAAATAAATCCAAAGAAGTTATTATGAAAAAAAATTAAATACCGAAGTGAATATTCGAAATAAAACTGAAATTGATAGTTAAAAAATGGAAATTATGAAAAACCGATATAAGGATTTCTAATAAAACCGAAATTGATACATACTAATGAAAAAATAAAATCATTAAAACAGGAAAGAATATTCTGAATGAAAGTGTAAATTGAAAAGGGATACATTCTCAATTGAATATTGAATATAATTTTTTTCCTGTGAATTGAAAAATCCACGATAAAGATGAAGTTATTTCTTGTGAATGTCTATCAGAAAACTACTACTTCCTTGGCTGAAGCCACGCTGGACATTGAACTACACCTGATAGATATTCTGGAAGGACCCTAGCTCAGAAGACAAAATCTGAAATTGAAAATTTGCATTTTTATTGACATAGTTATTTGATTTTCTATTCCAGTCTTGATTAAGAACTGATATATATGAATGGGGCAAAGAATAATATTTTCCAAAAGAGAGTACTCGGAAATCATTTGTAACAATGATCCAAGAGAGGCATCGCATTCACTAGGTCTTCAATACATTTTTGTCGACGAAAATCTATTTCAGGCTTACACGATCATCAGGAAGAGTGAAAGAAATGGGAAATACATTTTCTAGAAGAAATCTCGCTTATCAAAGATGGAAAAAAGTTAGAAACATTTCTTTTGGAGATACATTTTGAAATTAGTGTTTTTCTGACATTAAAACCTGTCATGGGGTATGATAAATTGATTTGTTTGAAAATATGAACAGGATGTTCATAAAATGAGATGTGGAATCATCTGCGACTGAAAGATAAACATTTGGTGAATGTTTCCTATCAACCCAGGTTTGAGAATGTGTTTCAGTATTGTGCAAATTCGTCTCATCGGTGTAAATAATGTTTTTTCTTTCTTCACGATACATTAATTTTTTGAGAATTCCACCGTTACTAATCTAAAAACATGACGTTCCATCAATATCGTTCGATTATCTGGCGTTTTTTCTCAACTAAAACCCAACTCTTTCATTTTTTTTTCAATGTTGTATGACCTCCTTCAAACTCTGCCTGAGAGATTTTCACTTTTTGGAGAACAGACGTTGAAGTAGGTCGTTGCTTTTCAATCAAACAAAATAATTGATAATCGCTCTTATTGTTTCATCCTGTCCTTCTGTTATATTACTTTTTGAATTTTTTCCTATCTTTTTCATATATTGACTGCCAAATTTCGTCTGTATGTTTTCTCTTTGTTGTACAACATTGTCAATGAATTCTGCCAACTTATTCAACTGAATGATTATCTCTCTTTTGTCAACCATCCCATTTACATACGAACGCATAAGTTATAGTTTTCGCGTTGGAATGTGCGACAACCGAAATTTAAAAAACAAGTTGTTCTCTGAAAATGTATCTTGCTTCATAGTTGTGGTAGGTGAGATCAGGTGTTTTCGAAATGATATCGTATTTGATATTCCCTTATTATCCTCAATGTCGTCAATTTTTAATTTGTTTCAGGAACATCATTGAAAAACTAAACTGTTTATCAATTCCAATGCCCAGCTTTCAGAAGTTGGACGATTGTTCTTCTAAAAGTTAAATGTAAATTGTGTATTTCATTGCAACCTCAATATTACAACTCGCGTCACTGACTTGAGTCTATCGATTATTGTTACTCAAAACAAGTTCTTTTGACTAAATGGTTCATGATTCATCTAGTATATGCTACTTGATTGGTGGAATAGAACCACCATTGAACCACCAGGTTGAAAAAAAAAAATCATCGCCTGCCAAGAAAGTGATTAACGTATGAACCAGAGGTTATCTGATATAAAAAATATTCTGGAAGAATCATATAATCATATACTATTGTGTTATCATAAAACGCCGAATGTAATTCACATAATGATAGAAATCCATTTCATAAGGGAAGCAAATAAACATCCCAGAAATGAATGATGGAGCAAATAAATACCAACAATAGTTTTCGGTATACTCATTCGATAGAAAATGCCCGACGTTGTTTGAGTTGATCAGGGCTTCGTTTGCTAGATTATTTTATATTTTTACAGGTTAACAAACCCACAATCACATTTTTACTACATTGTAACAAAGCCACGATCACAGGAACAAACTTGGACTGTTTGTTTTCTTCACTTTAGAATACTTTGGGATACGAGTTTGCCGTGCACAAGGAATGAAAGTATAATTTAGTTCGTTTCTTTGACCCATTCCGAGAAATATACCGAATATTCTCAAACAAACATACTTTTTTCATCCTCATTTGGTAGCAGAAAGGTAATCGATAAGATTTCAAGCCAACCTTGTATTTTAAGCTACAGGAATGGAAACTTAGCGCGTGGTAAGTAAAAGCACTTTCGAGTACTGGTACTCAAGTAACAACTCAATTACAGTTGATATACAGGCGATTGTCCATTAACAGGATAATTTCCCGAAATCACTGGTCAGGTGGAACATGTTTGCTCATTGAAATATACCCTGTGACTTCACTAGGCGAGCCTACCAAGGCTACCAGAGCTGTGTGATTGCGAAGGGAGTATCATTTTTACGTTTTGTTTCTTTTAGGTTCCGTGCGAACTCATCCTCAAGTCATTTGGACACAATGGGATGCCCACCTCTCGGGGGCGAGAAAATGAAATTTTACTGATTACTTAATTCAATTTTCTATAGAATCCAATTGATTTCTTGGAGTTTGCATCTGTCCTGATGATAGTTTCATATTTTCCAGTACTGGTAATTTTATTCTGAGCGTTTTATCAGCACTTATCCATTGAGTACACCAAATAACTAAATTATTAAAATGTTACGATAATCAATTGGTGTGAAGTTATCCATAGATTTCTAGCCACACATGCTGATGTAGTGGAAAATTAAAATATGTGGCTGGGTTACATATTTATCAGCACCCGGACTGAAAATCTGTGGCCGGAAATATTCAACATACATATGTGATCTGGAATTCAACAGCTTTCGATATCAACATGATATCAGTCGATATGAAACCTGGAATCATGTCAATTCATATTATGAAAGGGACCTCTTGAGATGACGTCACTTTTCTACGGAAATGTTTCTGTCACTAACAGACTTTTTGATCAAATGATTTTTTCAATGGGGATCGCGTCAGTTCTTCACACCCTTCGTTAAATCAGTACCACAAGAGGTGCGTTCATGAAAATTATAAGAATGATAAATTTCAGGTTGATTACCGTAATGGAATCGTTTTTCTTGTCACCTTTACACCCCTTGTAAAATCCAAACCACGAGATGTGCGTTCATGAAAATCATACCAAATATAGAGAATTTGATGTTGTTCACTGTACTGAAATCGTTTTCCTTGTCACCCTTACAGTTTTCGAGAAAATGATATTTTTATCGCGTAACAACAATTCTTTGCACCCCTTGTAAAATCAGAACCACAAGATGTGCGTTCACGAAACTCATAACAATTATGGATAATTTGATGATGTTTACCGTAGTGGAATCGCTCTCTCTGTCACCCCCAAAGTTTTCGAGAAAATGATTTTTTTCTTACAACAATTTTTAACCCCTCGTAAAATATGAACCCCAAGATGTGCGTTCATGAAAATCATACCAATCATTAAGAATTTGATGTTGTTTACCGTAGTGAAATCGTTTTCTCTGTCACCTCACAGTTTTCGAAAAAATGATTTTTATCTAGCATCGTCAATTCTTAACACCCCTCGTAAAATCAGAACCACAAGATGTGCGTTCACGAAACTCATACCAATCATGGAAGAATTTGATGATGTTTACCGTAGTGGAATCGTTTTTCTCGTCACCCCACAGTTTTCGAGAAAATGATTTTTTCATTGAGTAACAACAATTCTTTATACCCCTCGTGAAATCCGGACCCCAAGATGTGCATTCATGACAATCATATCAATCATTAAGAATTCGATAATGTTTACCGTAGTGAAATTGTTTTCCTTGTCACCATCACAGTTTTCGAGAAAATGATTTTTTTATCGGGTATCGTCAATTCTTTACATACCTCGTAAAATCGGAACCCTAAGATGTGCGTTCATGAAAATCATACAAATTATAGAGAATTTTATAGAATCGTTTTTTTGTCAACCTCACAGTTTTCGAGAAAATGTATGGGTGACAAGAAAAACAATTCCACTACCGCAATCAGCATGAAATTCTCTATAATTCGTATGATTTTCATCAACGCACATCTTGGGTTTCTGATTCTACGAGGGATGTAAAGAATTGACGATGCCCGATAAAAAAATCATTTTCTCGAAAACTGTGATGGTGACAGAGAAAACGATTTCACTACGGTAAATAACATCACATTCTTAATGATTGGTATGATTTTTATGAACGCACATCTTGGGATTCGGATTTTACGAGGAGTATAAAGAATTGTTGTTACTTGATGAAGAAAAAATCAATTTTCCGAAAACTGTGAGGGTGACAAGGAAAACGATTCCACTACGGCATTAAGCATAACATTTTCTATAATTTGTATGATTTTCATGAGCGCACATCCTGGGATCGGATTTTACGAGGGGTATAAAGAATTGTTGTTACTCGATGAAAAAATCAATTTCTCGAAAAATGCGAGGGTGACAAGGAAAACGATTTCACTACGGTAAACATCATAAATTCTCCATAGTTAGTATGAGTTTCGTGAACGCACATTCTGTGGTTTGGATTTTACAAGGGGTGTAAAGAATTGATGTAACTCGATAAAAAAATCATTTTCGCGAAAACTGTATGGGTGACAAGAAACACAATTCCACTACCGCAATCAACATGGAATTCTCTATGATTGATATGAGTTTCGTGAACGCACATCTTGGGTTCTGATTTTACGAGGGATATAAAGAATTGTTGTTACGCGATAAAAATATCATTTTCTCGAAAACTGTAAGGGTGACGAAAAAAACGATTTAACTACAGTAAACAACATCAAATTATTCATGTTTGGATCGATTTTCATGAACCCGCATCTTGTGGTTTGGATTTTACAAGGGGTGTAAAGAATTGTTACTCGATGAAAAACTCATTTTCGCAAAAACTATATGGGTAAGAAAAACAATTCAAAAATTGACGATCCCGATAAAAAAAAACCTTTTCTCGAAAACTGTGAGGGTGACAAGGAAAAAGATTTCACACGGTAAAATCATCAAATTTTTATAGTTGGTATGAGTTTCGTGGACGCACATCTTGTGGTTCTGATTTTACAAGGGGTGCAAAAGTGTTGTAACTCGATGAAAAAATCATTTTTGCAAAAACTGTTAGGGTGAGAAGAAAAAATCCTACTGCCGCAATCAGCATGAAATTCTCTATGATTTGTATGATTTTCATTAACGCACATCTTGGGTTTCTGATTCTACGAGGTTTGTGAAGAATTGAGGACGCCCTATAAAAAAATCATTTTCTCGAAAACCTTGAGGGTGACAAGAAAACGATTTCACTACGGTAAACATCATCAAATTCTCCATAATTGGTATGAGTTTTGTGAACGCACATCTTGTGGTTCTGATTTTACGAGGGGTGTAAAGAATTGTTGTTACGCGATAAAAATATAATTTTCCCGAAAACTTATGGGTGACAAGAAAAACAATTCCACTACCGCAATCAGCATGAAATTCTCTATAATTGGTAGGATTTTCGTTGGCGCACATTTTGGGTTTGTTCAGGGGTGTAAAGAATTGAGTCCCGATAAAAAAATCATTTTTCGAAAACTGTAGGGTGACAGGAAAACGATTTCCCTACGGTAAACATCATCAAATTCTTCATAGTTGATATGTGTTTCGTGAACGCACATCTTGTGGTTCTGATTTCACAAGGGGCGCAAAAAGTGTTGTTACTCCATAAAAAAATCATTTTCGCGAAAACTGTATGGGTGATAAGAAAAACAATTTCACTACAGTAAACAAAATCAAATTCTTTATATTTGGTATGATTTTCATGAACGCACATCTTGTGGTTTGGATTTCACAAGGGGTGTAAAGAATTGTTGTTACTCGATGAAAAAATCATTTTCGCGAAAACTGTAGGTAAGGGTGACAAGAAAAACGATTCCATTACGGTAATCAACCTGAAATTCTATCATTCTTATAATTTTCATGAACGCACCTCTTGTGGTACGGATTCAACGGAAGGTGTGAAGAACTGTCGCGATCCCCATTGAAAAAATCATTTGATCAAAAAGTCTGTTAGTGACAGAAACATTTCCGTAGAAAAGTGACGTCATCTTAAGCGGCCCCTTTCATAATATGAATTGACATGATTCCCGGTTTCATATCGACTGATATCTTGTTGATATAGAAAGCTGTTGAATTCCAGATCACATATGTATGTTGAATATTTCCGGCCACATATTTTTAGTCCGGGTGCTGATAAATATGTAACCCAGCCACAGATTTTAATTTTCCACTACGTCAGCATGTGTGGCTAGAAATCTATGGATAACTTCACACCAATCGATAATTATTGTGTCCCTAATGTACGCCGAAGAAAATAATTAGATTACCGAATGAGCGAACTGTGGTCTCTGAATGCCCCTCATATTGAACAGAAATTCTGCACTTGACAAACGTCAGTGGATTGAAGGCGGCACCCTAGTGTTTTCATTGCTACTTACCCCAATATCCCTAGTTATATATATATATATATATATATATATATATATATATATATATATATATATATAAATATATAAATATAGAAATAACGACTGAAAATTGGTATGAACAGTGGGGAATAACGGGGATCTTCAGTATTAAAGAGTTTTTCATAGTTCAACACTTGTGCTGACTGAAGATCCCCGTTATTCCCCACTGTTCATATAAATATATATATTTATATATATATACATATATATATATATATATATATATATATATATAACTAGGGATATTGGGGTAAGCAGCAATGAAAAAGTAAACTCTTTATGGTTTATCCAAGCTTTCGGAAATGTTTATTTTCATCATCAGGGAGACTACAATAGATGAAAAAAAAAACCAATAGTAATACATATTCAAGTGCGAAACAATATGCTAATTACAACATTGTTGAGGTTGGTTTCAATGATGTTAAACATAATCATCTAACATAGTGATACAAAAGAGAAAAATAAGTAGATCAAGGAATAAAACGAAGTTCAAAGTTACTACAACCACATTAACGTTGTTTAAAATTATTCAAATATAAATATGTACTCTATGTGGTATGACAAGTGAAACTGACAGGTTGGGACTGGATCTGGCAATTATATTTGAGCCAACGACACCTGACGGGTGTCACTTGGAATTAGTTACAGTGGTGCCAACTTATAGACTAGTACCAAATGATGTTACCAGGTGGCGGTAATGTTGAAAAGAACTATTATTTTATATAACATTGTTGTCAATTTTGATTGATATCTAACGGCAATAAATAAAAGTTGATTCCACTCCAATGATTACTATCGGTTTTTTCATTTATACAATTGTTTTCTTGGGAAATGAAACCATTTGTAAGAATGTTCTCTCAGATGTATGTGACTCTGTCGCTGATACTGTCACTGAATCGTAATTCATCTGGTGGTCAGATTTATTCACATGTTCTGCCAAAACACATCTTTCAGGATGCAATCGGCAGTCACTTTTCTGAGAAATTATTCTGTTCGATAATGATCTTTGCGTTTGACCAATATATTGTTTATTACAACCATGACAAGGAATACTATAAATTACATTTGACATTGAAAGTAATGGAGTTTTATCTTCAACTTTAGGATAAATTGATCTGATTGTAAGAAGTGTTTTATATGACATTTTAAATTTTCCAGGATTGTGAAATAATCTGGAGAGTTTAGGAGTGATCTCTCTTATATATGGCAATGAAGTGATAAAAGGTTGAGCAGGCGTAATGTTAGTTTCATTATTGTTTGAGACAATGTTCGAGTTATTACTGTTTAAGCTAGTACTTCTAAGTGAGACGAAGTATTATATATAATGTTATTAAGTAAAGTTCTTGGATATGAATTTTCTAAGAAAAGGATAAATAGAGTGTTCCAATTCTGTTTATGGAATTTAGGATTTGATATTTTCAGTACTCCTAATTTGATTTATTTCACCAAGTTCACTTTCATAGACTGTTTGTGATAGGAATGGTAATTCAGGTATCTACCTGAGCTGCACGGTTTCCTATACCAATCTACCAGTAGTTTATTTTTTGTTGTCTGTATACGCTTGGTATCAAGAAATGGAATTTTCGCTGTTCTCAGTTTTAATTGTGAACTGGATATTGAAAGTATCGAGAATCTCATCCGCACCATCATTCGGTAATGCTTATATAATATCATCAACATATTTTTTTATGAAGTTCATATTGAAAGATAAAACTGGGATAACATTGTCTTACAAATCATCCATGACATAAGCTGCTAAAATGGCTGAAGTGGAGGCTCCCATTGGGGTACCAAAGGTTTGTTTATAAATTTTATTATTGAAAGAATAATATGTATCATCAAAAAAGAAAGTCAACAATTCCAAAAATGTCACTTCGTTAATGCTACAGTAATTACTAATACGATACCAATTTTTGTGTATTGCTCTGATACAAGCATCCAAATACAGATTGCTGAAAAGGAAGACGACATATAAACTTGCCAGAACATAATTGTCTGGAAGTGTTGAATTATTAAATTTATTAATGACTTCAAACGAGTTTTTTATGAAGTATTCATTGTCAAAGTTGTATGCCTTAGTTGAAATTTCTGTCAAAAAATAGGCTATCCTTTCAGTATGGGCTCCTATAGAAGCCACTATAGGTCTGACTGAAAGGGTCGTCTTATGAATTTTGGGTCGAAAATAGAATTTTGGAGAAATACCACTATAGCATGTGAGTTTCTTTTCCATAACTTCATCAATTTGGTTTATTGCATACATTACTTTAATTAATTCATTGTTTCTGAATTGCTGAGGTAGGGAGTTTTCTATAGTTCTATATGAGCTAATATTGATTATGATGTCATTGGATAGGTTGAGATATTGATCCTTGTCCATTATGACTACTACATTGCCTTTGTCTGATTGTGCGAGAATCAAATTGTGATTGTTTTTCAAGAATTTCTAGGATTTGAAAAAAAGAGTCCGTAGACTTGAATTATGGTAAGAATGTTGGATGTGGTTTTTTATAATATTAGTTGCTCTTGCTGTAGTGATATTTTTTTCACGAGGTTCTGTGATAGTGGAAGTGATGTAGTCTATATCAGAAACAGACTTTCTTTCAAATCCAAGAAATTCTTGAAAGATAATCCTAATTTGATTCTCACACAATGAGACAAAGGCAATGTAACGGTCATGGTGGACAAGGATCAATATCTCAAGCTATCCAATGACATCATAATCAACAGTAGCTCATATGGAGAACTACAGAGAGAACCCTACCCCTACCTCAGCAATTCAGAAAAAAGGCAATGATTTAATCAAAATAATCTACACAACAAACCAAATTGATGGAGTTATAAAAAGAAACTCACATGCTATAATAGTATTTCTCCAAAATTCTATTCTCAACCCTTTAGTCAGACATATAGTGGCTTCTATAGGAGCCCCTACTTTGACAATGAATACTCTTTGAAGTCATTAATAAATTTAATAATTCAACACTTCCAGACAATTATATTCTGGCAAGTGTAGATGTCGTCTCCCTTTTTAGCAATGTTTATTTGGATGCTTGTATTAGAGCAATACACAAAAATTGGGATCGTATTCGTAATTACTGTAGCATTAACGAAGAGACATTTTTGGAATTTTTTATTACACATATTTTTTTTCAATAATAAAATTATGAACAAACCTTTGCTACCCCAATGGGAGCCTCAATTTCATCCATTTTAGCAGCGTACGTCATGGATGATTTGTTAGACAATGTTATTCCAGTTTTATTTTTCAATGTGAACTTCATAAAAAAATATGTTGATGATATTATATTAGCAATACAGAATGATGGTGTGGATGAGATTCTCGATACTTTCAATAGCTACGAACTTCATATCCAGTTCACAATTGAAACTGAGAACAGCGAAAATTCCGTACCATTTCTTGGACAATAGAAAACAAGCTACTGGTAGATTGGTCTAGGAAACCATGCAGCTCAGGTAGATACCTGAATTACCATTCATATCACAAACAGTCTATGGAAGTGAACTTGGTAAAATAAATGAAATTAGGAGTACTAAAAATCTCAGATCCTAAATTCCATAAAACAGAATTAAAACATTATATTTCACCTTTTCTTAGAAAATTCATATCCCAGAACTTTACTTAATAACATTCTATATAATTCTTCGTTTCACTTGGAAGTACTAGCCTTAAACAGTAATAACTCGAACATTGTCTCAAACAACAATGAAACTAGCAATACGCCTACTCAACCTTTTTTCACTTCATTACCATATATAAGAAAGATCAATCCTGAACTCTCCAGATTATTTCTCAATCCTGAAAATTTGAAAATTCATATGAAACAGTTATAACATCAGATCAATTTATTCTAAAGTTAAAGATAAAACTCCAATACTTTCAATGTTGAATGTAATTTATAGTATTCCTTGTCATGGTAGTAATACACAATATATTGGTCAAACGCAAATATCATTATCGAACAGAATAAGTTCTCATAGAAGTGACTGCCGATTGCACCCTGAAAGATGTGCTTCGGCAGAACATCTGAATAAATTTGTCCATCAGATGAATAACGATTCAGTGAAAGTGCTAGCGACAGAGTCACATACATCTAAGAGAACATTCTTAGAAATGGCTTTCATTTCCCAAGAAAACAATTGTATAAATAAAAAAACAGATATCAACCATTTGAGTGAGATCTAATCTTCTTTAGATATCAACCAAAAGTCCTAATATATATATATATATATATATATATATATATATATATATATGTATAAATTTAGAAATAACGACTGAAAATTGGTATGAACAGTGGGGAATAACGGGGATCTTCAGTCAGCACAAGTGTTGAACTATGAAAACTCTTTATAGATGGACCGAGCTTTGTTTCATTTTGAAACTTCTTCAGGGTCCTAAAATATGTAAATGACATTATTGTGAAAAAAATACTTAAAATGAAGAAAGTACTTACAGTAATCTGAGTGGATGATAAATTAACATATTTAACGTTTTTTTTAAGTTAATGTTAATTTATCATCCACTCAGATTACTGTAAGTACTTCCTTCATTTTAAGTATTTTTTTCACAATAATGTCATTTACATATTTTAGGACCCTGAAGAAGTTTCAAAATTGAAACGAAAGCTCGGTCCATCGTATTAAAGAGTTTTTCATAGTTCAACACTTGTGCTGACTGAAGATCCCCGTTATTCCCCACTGTTTATATATATATATATATATATATATATATATATATATATATGTATATATATATATATATATATATCAAATAAAAAATTAACCATTTGAGCGAGTTCTCTCCTTTATTGTTTTCAGATATCAATCAAAATTGACAACAATGTAATAGAAAATAATAGTTCTTTTTAACATTACCGCCATCTGGTAACATCAGTTGGTACTAATCTAACAGTTGGCACCACTGTAACTGATTCTAAGTGACACCCGTCAGATGTCGTTGGCTTAAATATATCATTGTGAGATTCATTCCTAACCTGCCAGTTTCACTTGTCACACAACATAGAGTACACATTTATATAATTTTGAACAACGCTAATATTGCTGCAGTAACTTTGAACTTCGTTTTATTCCTTGATCTACATTTTTTTTCTTTTTGACTATGTTAGATGAATATGTTTAATATCATTGAAACCAACCTCAACAATGTTGTAAGTAGCATATTGTTTCGCACTTGAATATGTATTACTATTGGTTTTTCTCATCTATTGCAGTCTCCCTGATGATAGAAATGGACATTTCCGAAAGCTTGGATAAACATTAAAAAGTTTACTTTTTTATTGCTGCTCACCCCAATATCCCTAGTTTTGTACCTAACTAGTCAGCAAATTCGTTCCACACACTTATATATATATATATATATATATATATATATATATATATTTATATATAATTTAACAATCATTGAAAAGGAATTCTTCAGGTGGATTGAATAGAGAGGAGGTTGAGTTATGAGATAAAAAAATTTATTTTCAATCCCAATCCTACTTTAAAATGAGCAAGAGATTTTATATTCCATTACTTGCAATGGGTGTTTTGAATTCATTCACAGTGATTTTATATATAGGTAGAAAAAAATAGGTATACTGGTAGGTATATAAACTATCAAAATTATTGGTTCTTCGAAAATATTTTTTGATATTTCTGATTCAAAACAACAGAAATTTGGTAAAATCAATATTTTTTCTCACCCTTATATGTGGTTCCAGAAGTTGATGTGTGTTGGAGTTCCAAATCTTGTGAATATCCAAAAGCAACCAAAGAAAATCCTACTATGAGAGGAAGATAAACCATTTTGTTGTTAACGAACCAACATCAAAATCTGAAACAGCAACAAAAATTGCATGAATTATATGATTATAGAAAATGTAAAATATATATTTTTTCCACTACGAAAATATATTTCATATTTATTTAATATTATTGAGTTGATAAATTGCCATGAAACACATATTGTGTTAGACTATGAAGCGTATTGATCAACTCGATTATTTATACAGACTAGAGCCTCGAATGCTAAAAAATGCTGAATAAATATACATGGTCCTAGAACTACGCAGTATCGCATTCACTCAAAAACAAACTAATTAATTGGGCAAATACGCCATATTTTGTTGAATTATTTCCCTTACGAGCCAGAAAATTGACGTTCTGATTCGTTTATCTCTCGCAAGCTCTGTAAAATCCGGCTTATATTTCGATATAAAAAGATACACACACACACACACACCTACACGGAACAAATATCAAATTCAACATTGAATATACACATTTAGAGAACATTTATACAGTAATAAATTAAATAAAACAAAGACAAATAAGTATGTCGTTGAAACCATGTACTCTATAAACAATCAACAAAGTATCATAAATGTAATAATTGATTACATACTGGAGTAGTAACCCAATAATTGGCAAAGTCTATTGGTTTCTAATAAGTATGATTTAGATTTTTCTTCGATGAATAAATATTATTCATTTTTCTTATTCTAGGAAGTATATAATAGAAGAAATGGGTTATTGAATATGAATAATTAGGATGCTTTAAAGATTTTGATGAGTTTAAAAGTATTTTTTCTTTTCTCATAAGATGAGAATGTTCATATACAGTGTGTCTCACTTCTCATGGAAACACCCCCGTATCTTCCGTAATTATAGGAGTAGAATTCTGTAATTTTCACGATTGGTAGATATAGTAGGGTGAGTCTTAATTTTCTTATGGGTTGACCTGAGTTACATACACTGCGCGCCCGAAGCAATGGATATACCGATTTTTGCGAAAAATAATATTAGGGTGCAAGATTGACTCAAAATTCTTACGGATTCGTGATCAGGATATCAGTTAAGTAACAATCCATATTTTCGCTGAAAAATTTTCAGTTCTGAAAAATTAGAATTTGTCTCACTTCCCATGGAGACGCCCCCGTAACTTCCGTAATTATTGGAGTGGAATTCTGTAATTTTCACGATCGTTAGATATACCAAGGATGAGTCAAAATCTCTTCTGTGGTTGATCTGAGTGACATACACTGCACGCCAGGGGCGATAGAAATATTGATTTTTGTAAAAATAGTATAAGGGGGCAAGATAGGCTAAAAATTCTTACAGATTCGTGATCAGGACATCAATTTTAGTACCAATCCATATTTTCGCTGTAAAATGTTCAGTTCTGAATAATCCGAATTTGTCTCACTTTCCATGGAAACACCCCCGTAACTTCCGTAATTACTGGAGTATAGTTCTGTAATTTCCACGATCAATATAGTTTTACTGTTATGTGTTTGTCATAAGTTCTAGCACTATGTTTTTTTTATTTTTCTTACATTATATACACATTTACCCTGTTCACTTACCAAGGCCACTATGTTGAAACTGATGGAACAAAGAACAATGCGTTACTCATAGACAAGTTCTTAAGTGAACTTAAATGAGTTTTCACCTTATTCACTTGTTTTTATTGTACTTACAACTTACTTTCATGAAAATTGTAAGCACGTTATATTTTTATATTTTTGTAACTAAGTGAATAAATTATTATTATTATCAATTATACCGAGCATTAATCTCTTCTGGGGTTAATCTGGGTGATATACACTGCGCTCCAGGGGCGATGTATATATTGATTTTTGCAAAAAATGGTATAAGGGGGCAAGATAGGCTCAAAATTCTTACAGAATCGTGATCAGGACATCAATTTTAGTACCAATCCATATTTTCGATGGATAATTTTCAATTCTGAATAATCCGACTTTATCTCACTTCCCATGGAAACACCCCGGTGATTGGAGTGGAATTCTGTAATTTCCACGATCATTAAATATACCGAGGATGAGTCTAAATCTCTTCAGAGGTTAATCTGAGTGATAGGGGCGATGGATAGAACGCGCCAGGGGCGATGGATAGAACGATTTTTGCAGAGTTTATAAGCTGTAGAACGTGATATCGAGTGATAATTATCACTGATAAAACAGTATCATTGAAAAATATTTCTACATTGAGTTTCTCTAACCGTTGTTTCTTCAATGAATATTAATGAACAGAAAAATTTTTTTTTTTGAGATATGCTTCAATAACATACTCTGACTTGTTTTTAATTTCGAACCCTTTTCTCGATTTTGTGGTGTTTTCGGAAATAAAGTTCAATACTTCCTTTACAAAATCCATGTTTTTGTACTCAGCAAATTTGACTCCAGATATTATTGAGACTCATCCCCGAATATATTTCTACCTATCGTAGAAATTTCAGAGCTCTACTCCACTAATTACGATAGATTGAATAGGTGCGGCTAAAAGCACTTGAGACTCTGAATTCCAGTATTATCCCAGGTAGTGATTTCTTTATAGGGCAATTGGTTTTTAGCAATGAATCACTCATGTATTGGACACAACTATAATACTCGCAAACATAATATTCCAATAACAAAAGGTAAATTTAAAGATGCGAAATACAATTCAAATAGGGTAGGTTCACCAGTAGTCAGCCTTTTTCGTTAAACTTTAACTTACACGTTCAATTGCAGACAGCTCTTTCATGTTAATTTAAAAAATCTTATGTTAGCGTGTAGCACTCAAATTAAGTTTTTGAAGGGTGAAGAAAAAGAAAGATTGAATTTGGAGAGGTTTTCTGTCTAATTTTTTTCCTTAAAATTGAGCACTTGTGCCAGTAGTCGGCCGTTAATATTCCACCAGTCGGCCAGGCGTGGACCAGTACTCGGCCCTGGTAGTTTTGGCGATTAATCACCAGGTCCGTACAGAAGTATTTTGCCACTCGTCACCTGAGGCTTACTTAGTCATGAAAATCATCAAGAACAAGTATCCAAGTGTAGGTAAGTAATAATGACAGTGAAAAGGAAATGAAAAAGAAAAAAAGCTTCGAAAAAATAAAACAAATAACTAATTTCTTCAGCAAAAATTCTTATCCATGGGGTAGGTACAGTCAATTTCACAAAACCATAGGCAAAGAAAATAATATCACTGTCTTGTAAGTGAATTGTGCCCGTGATACAAACAATATATAAAATATTTATTTTTTAATAAAACTCCTAAATAAAAAATGCAAAAAATAAAATCTTCATAATTATAAAATTGAACAAAACGGGAAAATAAAAATAAAAAACTTTTTGAACTGATACTGATTAGGTATACTGATATATAATACTGATAATTTGTCCGGGTTTCCCTTCTTTAAATGGCGTTTTTATTTTTTATTTCCCAATTGTTTTTTGAATAGTTTGAATCAATTCTTGTTTTTTAACTGGAAACTCACATTTAGCTAAATTGTTTATCCATTTAACCAATTTATTTTCCTTCTCCAGACTTGAAATCGGATCTGGACCCGTTTTTACGAGGCTTGTTGGCAACTCGGCCCTTGATCCCATAGTTCTGACAGGATTTGCGAATTTTGGCGCCATTTCTTACAGCTTTGAGCGCTCTTTGCGAATTTTCTTCAGAATATTGATGAAACTTTCGTATTTGCTGGTTTTCCATCATCTTAAAGCTAAAATTTCAAATTTTAACCGAAAAAATGAAACTAAAACCAGCTTAAAATGTTATGGCCGACTACTGGAGAACTCAGCGATTGATGTCTATTCCTGTAGTGGGCCATTCAATTCTATCCGCTGTCACCTTTTCATTTTTAAAAATCCTTACGGCCGACTAATGGTGTAGATAATCAGCTCATTTCGTATTATATAATGATGACGGAAATGAATTGATACCTGAATGGACAAGTGTGAAAGGGACAGAAAGAAAATATAGCTCATATTCCAATAGTCGGTCGCGGTGGCCGGCTTCTGACTACTCTGACAAATCTTCATGCTAGTGGCCGGCCCCACTGTTTTCAAGAAAAAATTAATAAAATATGGCTGTACGAACGAAACAATAACATTTTGAAAGTATTGTCCACCATCTAAACACACCAAAATACATTCAACAGTTATGTGTGAAATTAAACTCCCCTCCAAACACTTTGCTCTAGATCTTGAATCATGTTTACTAACTACTTTAAACACTGGACTAGTGAAAACTTTGAGCGGGAATTGCAGGGATGGGTTTGTGGAAAAGAAAGAGTGCTAGTGTTATTTCAGATAGGCAACAAATGATTTTTAAGAGTACTAGCATCTCAAAATTCGCACAAATTTCAAAATATTATGAAATAAAGTAGATTCTGGTTGACTATTGGAGGGGGCCGGCTAACTGGCGAACCTACCCTATAACTTGACTGTCGTTTACAGTCCAGATCACGATTGTCCCCGAACGATTCGGCACTGGTAGTATGCACTTGCTTCTCATTTATTCAGACGACAATTGCACTATTTCTTTCATTCCAGATTCGTTGGATTTCCTCCACTAACAACTGAATCACCTTTAGCCACGAGTTGAGCGCCAAAAATGAGTAGGTGCGGCTAAAAGCACTTGAGACGCTGAATTTCAGTATCATCCCAGGTAGTGATTTCTTTATAGGGCAATTGGTTGTTAGCAATGAATCACTCATGTATTGGACACAACTATAATGCTCGCAAACATAATATTCCAATAACAAAAGGTAAATTTAAAGATGCAAAATACAATTCAAATATAACGTGGCTGTCGTTTACAGTCCAGACCACGACTGTCCCCGAACGGTTCGGCACTCCCCACTTGTCACTCGCGTTGCCATAGTGACCATACGGACACAAAGGGTGGAACCACTACAAGATATGGAGGTGTTTCCATGAGAAGTGGGAAAATTCAAATTTTTCTGAACTGAAATATTGTTCAGCAAAGATGCCTATCGGTTATAAATTTGATGTCCTAATCACGAATCAGTAAAATTCCGCTTATCTCGCCTCCTAATATTATTTTTCGCAATAATCAACATTTTAATCGCCCCTGGCGCGCATTATATATCACTCAGGTCAACCCCAGAAAATATTCAGCATCATCTACGGATAACTAATGATCGTGAAAATTTCTGAATTCTACTTCGATCATTATGGAAGGTACGAGTGTGTTTCCATGGGAAGTGGAACAAATTCGGATTTATCAGAACTGAAATTTTTTCATCAAAATTATGGATTGGTCATGGATGGTCACGCGGGCCGGCTGGACAAGGACGGTCACGGTTGTGGCTGTCTTGGTGAGCAGGTATTTTAGGTGGAAGAGATAACTTCTGGAGAACACCTTGATAGGAAATGTAGTGCTGAAGTCAATAAAAGACAATCGAAAAATATATACATCATCTATGGAAGAACTTATCTCCGAATATACCTGGACATCATAGCCGCGGGACCAAAAGTACCCAAATGAACCTTCATAAGAAAAAGCATGGGATTTTGGAGTAGAACTCTCATAGTTACACTACTGTACTAAAATTGATATCCTGATCACGAATCCGTAGGAATTTTGGGCACCTCAGATTATTTTTCGCAAAAATCAATATATCGATCGCCCCTGGTGCGCAGTGTATGTCACTCAGATCAACTCCAGAAGATAGTGTTTCCATGAAGAGTGAGACACACTGTATATGGTACGAGAAAGCAAGTTGAAGAACGCAAACAGAGAAAAAGTGCCAATATAGGAGAAGAGCAGTTAGAATACTCTTATCAGTGATAATAGACTAGAGCAAACAAGTAGGTGAACTACAGGGATGATACAAGAGAGCCGTATTTACCTTTGTGACATGAGAAGAAAGGGGAAATTCTGGAGGATCCGAATCAGCCTAGCTCTGACATCTGTGGATTGCAATATTATCGTGATCAATATTCGTTAACAATGTAGAATATCTCTTAGGTGCAATATTTCCGCTCATCTATCAAAGTACTGAATCTAGTGTAGACAGGATTCTTATGATAGAAGACATATACGATATATTCAGCCTGTGGTATGTGGAATTCAAGCTAGACACGGATGCTCATGTTTATGTTATGGCAGAGAATATTAGGATTACTCAAATTTATATCCTTGATTCTATTATTCTGTAGATGGAGATAAGTTTGCCTTTTATTTCAGATGTACGAAGTATACAGAAGCTGAAGCTCATTCTACGAAATATATTTTGAATCCAAAAATCAATAGTAGAATAAAATAGCTGCATATTTTTTTGAAATTCTAGTATTCGAAGGCGTTGAAAACATTTCTTGTAATCGGGAGATTTTCAATTATTACCAACAAAAAGTTGAGCCATGTTTGATCTGGAAACATTATCACTGGTGTTACAAAACTCATTCAATTCGCGAATCTAATCTATCTGCTAGTAGATATTTACGCTGCATACTATCATCTCGAAACAGTTGAGTCAACTGTTCTGGCTCTGGCAGAGACTCAGGTCAATTTGTCAACTGGCTAGACTCATATGCTCCACCCTGGATATTATAAGGTTCAAATGAGAAGTTTGTCTTTTTCGGCGGAAGAAGCCAATATCATTAGATGGTTGGAGTTGACATCTCAAAAAAAACAGAATTCCTCTGCTGCCCTCACTTGCCTCCCAATGGCTCTTCCTACGTTGACTTATTTGATTATCTTTCACTCAAACTTGACTTCATTCAGCCGTCCCATCCGTCTGCCGAAATAATAATTTCTTTGATGTACATAATGAAGCATTTTCAATTAGAACAGACGAAGCCTGTCGTTAAGCCAAAGCATTCGAGATAGCCTATGGCGTCAAATATATAAACATGTATTAACAGCCAATATTCTCGATGTGTTCCTCAACAAGCACCCCTAACCTCACAGCCTAGTTCCACATGCACCTTTTAACAACTATGTCCATAAATGGATTCGTATATACTCCTCATTTACTACATTCCACAAAAATTAGCGCCGCAGGATATTTGTGACTATGTCTACGCCGGTAGATATAATCGGAGAATAATTTTCTCAGAATTATCTTTGCCATCGAATTCAAAGGGATGTTTGAAAGCTGTAATGATGAAGTGAAAAGCATTTCATCGCTGGCGACGAAATCATTTCACGCCAAAGAAGGCAACCTATGCAATAAGGCAATGGACCCATCGAAAGAGAATAAAACTATAACTATTAGAATGCCCAAGCAAGTTTCATTTATCCTGGTCATTTATGAAAGCAATAAGAAGAAAATTCGCCACCTGTACATATCCACAAGGGAGAGCACCTACTACTATTATCCTTGTTGATAGCTGAATGCCTGGAGTAAGATTCTACAAAGAAACAATTCAACGTATATTTTCTGATTTGGATACAAATAGAGCTTGTTTTATTTATTTAGCGTATGGATTCTTTACAATACGATGATAGGAAACTAAAAGTAAAAACAGAAATGTAAACAATCTTCGTAAAGACTTAGCATATATCATATCATATAACAGATTCTATGACAAACTATACATTAATGTCCAAATTGCACAGCCATTCGATTGCGTCTTGAGAGCACTCCACGAAGTCCTGAAGGTTTCCGCCATAAGCACGGTTTGGGCAGTCTGAAACGATATGGCGGATCGTTTGTCTCGGTGATCCACAATCGCACCGAGGGCTATCGGCGAGGCCCCATCGGTGTAGGGAGTCGGCACATTTACCATGTCCTGTCCGCATTCGATTCAGCTTAGACCAGGTGGAACGTGGGAGGGTTGAGCCATTGAAGCGGAGTTCAGGATTGGTTATTTGGATGTGGTCAGATTCTGTTGTAGGCAGCCATCTTTCTGTCCGTTGCTCTTTCATATTGAATTCATCAGTCATTTCGGAGGCGGTTCTGATAGGAGGGACTTCAGCCGTTGGCGGCCCTGTGTGATGTGTGGGGCTCTCTCATGGATCGGTAAGCGCTCGTTTGACATGCATTTTTGATGTTTTCTAGCCAGTGCTGCCGAAGGTCGTATATCCGGCGGGGCGATGTTACTCAGAGTAGGGAGCCATCTCACTGGGGTAGATTTTATGGTTCCAGTTATTGTACTCATTGTTTGGTTCAACTGAACGTCGACTTAATCGGTGTGAGAGCTATTTAGCCATACCGGTGCGCAATATTCTGCCGTAGAGTATACCAAAGCCAGCGCGGAGGTTCGCAGTGTGGGCGCGGCAGCTCCCCATGACGTTCCGGCGAGCTTAGTTATTATATTATCTCGTGTTCTTATTTTGGCGGCTATATTAGTAAGGTGGGCTCTGAACGTCAGTGTCCTGTCGTGTGTAACGCCCAGGTATCTAGGGGTATTGTAATGTTTTATGACCCCGCCGTTAAAAGTAATATTGAGAGTGTCGTTCGCATATCGGTTAGATAAGTGAAAGAGGCAGACCTCAGTCTTACTAGTGTTGGGACAGAGACGCCATCGTTTGAAGTAGTCGGCAAGTACTATTGAATCTTTGTTTAAGGCCCTCTCTCCTGTTGTCTTAGTTCTATCTCGAAATGCAATGGCATAAGCATAAGCATAAGCAAATTTTTTTAATTTTGTTTCAGGTAAGTCAGCTGTGTAAATGTTAAACAACAATGGAGCAAGTACCGAACCCTGAGGGAGGCCATTGTTCAGCTTTCTGACGCCGCTCGTGGCGTCATTAATATATTCCTGGATTAATATGTTGGTCAGGAGGCTAATTATTAGCTGGCAAGTTTCAAGACAGGGTATGACTCTCATCAGTTTGTAGAGAAGGCCTTCTCTCCATACAGTGTCGTAAGCGGCCGTAAGGTCAATAAACGTGAGAGCTGTTTTTTCACACTTTTCGAAACCAGCCTCAATGAAAGTTGTTAAGGACAACACCTGGTCACAGCAGCTGCGTCCACTCCCGAAACCAGCCTGCTCGACAGGAACAGCAGCGTCAATGGCGGCATATATTCTATTATATATATAAGTCGTCCTAGGAGTTTATAGCAGCAGCTAAGAAGGGCGATCGGTCGGTAGTTTATGGTCAAATCGCTATCTTTTCCAGGTTTTAGGATTGCAATAATCTCTGTCCTCTCAAATTCCGGGGGTAGCATAGAGGACTCCATTATATCACTGAAGAATCCTCAAGCCATTGTCGTGTTTTTGCGCCGCTATGGACCATAAATTCGGGGTATATTCCGTCAAAACCAGCTGCTTTTTCTGCTTTGGTCTGACTAAGTGCTTTATTGATTTCATCTAATGTGAAGCCGTTCGAGTACTCCGAAGTTGGTGGGGTATTTGCTTTAAGTTGTTTTAGGGCTTTTTTTGTAGACACCGTGTGGGTCTTGTCAGATGAAGCGCGGGAGACCTCAACTATTCTACTGGCTATCTTATTCGGGTTAATAGTCGGGTTGTTCGAGTGTTCTCCTCTGCTAGCTCTACCCAGTCTGTGAAGTAGGCCTTACGCCTTCCGGCTAGAGCGAGAGAAATCGAGTTGATTTCCACTAATTCAATCTAGTTGAGTCCAGGGTTGTCAGCAATCTCTGGGTCTCCCGACTCTACAAATTCGTCATATAGTTGTTGGCTCTCTTCCGTCCAGCACGGGATATATTCCTTCCGGAAACCTCGTGGAATATGCTTTTTGGCTATAGCAAGTACCATTCCCACAAAGCGGTGGTGATTCTTGGCCTTTGGCTCAATGGAACGAACGCAGGTGTCGAGCTGCCTGGCATATTCGGGCCAGTTTGCCTTGGAAAAGTTCCAGCGTGGTCTCGGTGTGGATTCAACGATGGGAATTTGTATACCTATTTCAGTTACTGCGGGGCGGTGTTGGCTGTGGGAAAAGTCTGAGAGCACTGTTCGGGAACTAGGAAGTGGCCGCATCTGTGAGTTGCTTGAAATTCAGCAGAGATCAGGATTATATCCTGTGTGTTTATCTTTGGAGCTATAGGCGAGGTGGAGGTTGTTACTTTCAGCCTATTCTAGAAGTTTTTCACCATTGTCGTCGTTGTTTTCATAACCCCAAAGGTTATGATGACTGTTGAAATCTCCGATGTATATTATAGGTAGGTTGTCTGGGGTTTTAATTACGTTTGACGGCCAATTGGCCATAGGGGATTTGTAAATATTCACTATGTTCAGACCATTCAATCAGTAGTGATCCTGAACACATCATCCTCACAGCTTCAGTCCGTCATCTTGTCATCTTGGATCCCATTGCGAACATATGTTGCGGTCCCATAGACATCGTTGTAAGTAGCTCCAATCATGCGGTATCCTGAGACCTTACCACGCTTGGAGAGATCTGATTCTATAGCTGCATGTGTTTCTTGGATGGCCATGACGTCTATCTTATTTTCAGTCATTAATTTTGAGAGGGTTTCCGATTTTGACCTACTGATTCCCTCTATATTTAATTGGCATATGCGAAGGGTCGGTCCGATATGCCTCGTCAATTGGTGCTGAGAAGCACCGTTGCAATTCTCCATATTATCTGTATTATCTGAATTTTCCGTGTTCCTGTATCCTACTGCTAGCCAAGAGAGCGTGATAGCTAGTTTGGCATCCAGTAGTGATAGATCTTTAGCATTACCCAGAGTGCACCACGAGGAGGCTTGTTGCTACAACACATAATTTTCCAATTGTAACAATAGCAAATTTGTAGCATACCGTTATGGTTTGGACTGTTATAGTCCAAGTTATTTTTGCATGGAACAATCTCCCTTCTATATCATAAGTACCTGAGCAGTCATTCAAATGTTCACGAAATTTGTTAAAATCACCTTTTCAAGTAGTGCCACTACCCTATTTCTTGAACTTTCCCTTTCTACTTGCCAAGCATTCGTTGAATTTTACATTTGTATAATCGGTAGAAATTACATTTACTTGGTTTCTATAGTAGTATTGGAATACGTCTTTTCCAATTAAACCACCATGTGGCATTAAAAATCACGCTTTTTCTCGAACCAGAATAAGTCCGAAGTTTCCGCAGCTCGAAAGGAGAGGCGCAAGTGACCGCTTCTATAGGCGAACCTACCAGGTAGGGTAAGTTTCACAACATACATCTGAGGATTTAAAATATTAGGCGTGTGTACAGTAAAAGTATTATACAGAAGATTCCTATATGGAATGATGTAAAACTCAAGTACTCGCAATCCATGTTCTGAGATGTTGGCTGTTATGTCTGCTCCGATCGTACTAAACTCCGTACCCCCAACACCAAATAGGTTGGACTCGCCGGCTAGACGTCACGTTACGGGGGGGAGGGGGACATTCAATAAATTTTGGTATACCTTCACCAATCACGGTCCCCACAACCCAAAACTACCATCAGTTCAAATGTTTATATATCTATATACCTATGGGATATAACGAAATTCGCCAAGAAAGTGGAGGCCACATTTTTCAACCGAATGGAACGAAATTGGGTACAAAAATGGTCCAAATATGTCCGGTAGTTTTGAAATGGCAGCTCCTGAAAGATTAAAAAGAAATATCAATCTTTAATTGTCATACCAATATAGGCAAACTATAGGTCTTTTGATATAACCTAGTAAGCTCTATAACTTCAATTCTTTTTTAGTTTTTTTATGAGATGTACACACAAATCAAAAAATAAAAATCGCTGTGAATTACCATTCATTCATTTTCATTCATTCATTGATAATCTTTGTTCACCTTGTATGCTCCTTCCATTTGAAGTTTATTTGCTCGTGTCAAATAGATACTATTTGAGTTTCCCTTCCACCGACAAACAGAATATTATTGTATTTTGACATTTCTGGATTCCAAAGTAAAATATAAGATATTATTTTTCTAAGTGATTGAAACCCAAGTAAGTACTGTCTATATTATTGTGTGCTGGGTAATCATCTTATTTTTATTCGAGACAGATTACATAGGAATATCAGGAAGAATTCAGGGAAATTTGGATCCTTCACCAACTTATGTTTGAAAAATTTAAGGTTTATACAAAACTAGAATTTCTGTTTTTCTTATCTGAGCCAGATTACATGAAAATAATAATAAAAATAATATTGAAAGCATTCAGTGAGATTTGAACTCTTCTCCAATTTTTGATTGTAGAGTTGAAGTTTATAGAAAAATAGAAATGCTGTTTTTTGTTCTCCAGTGAATAACTGTTTTATTTTTTCTGACACATGATTCGTTAGCTTGATTGATGAATTTTTCAGAATAAATTATTGAATTCTGAAATCTACGTTCTCAAATGGCCACGTCATCGGTTTTTTTATCTTTGGATGGATTTTGCAGTGACTCGTTGCCTGAATGAGTTTTCTTGAGTGCACAATCATGCCTTTCTCTCAGGATTTACTTCGCTTATTTTCCTTGTGGATTATCCATTAAATAACAATGTTTGAGAATTATTTTATACAGTACACATGAGTATGTATGGTATTAAAATCACCCAGTTTAACGTATTGCCTTTCAGGCCACAGTTTGGCTTGAAACAGAACACATTCTCCGTGGATTGGCTGACCTCATCTTCGGAAAATTAAAACTTGTTTTTATAGTTGGAAATTTTCTCGGGTGCATTATACATATATAGTCCTTGGGGCTTTCTGAATAAACTGCTGCTTTTCAATCATTACACTTCTTCATCGATCTGGTAATTTTTTTTTGAATTCTAGAACACTAAAATTTGTATACCACAAATCACTGAGGACCGTACAAAGATACGTGAGTCGATGCACCTGTAGAAAGTTGACCTGAGGATGGGGCTCCAGTCATCCTAGAGGGACTAGCTCAGTGAGCAGGGTTTAATGTGGGGCTCTCATTTTATCCTGTCGGAGTATTATTAGCGAAAAGCAATTTGGGTTTCTTCACCAATGGTCTAGAGGGGACTTCCTTCCATTCAAGTCTATTGGATGTTTTTTGGAGAACCACAACAATGTTGGTGATCAGGGTAATTCACGAACATAACATGGTAATATTTCGTGAAGCTAAAACTTAAAAAAATATATAAAAAACTAGTACTTTCGATGAAATTACTTGATATAGTTCGAAAAATGAACAAGGTCAAAACTAACTACTATTTTTAGTAGAAACAGATAACAATACTCTTATTTATAAAAATCATTGAATTAATGTCATTTAAAGAATCACTTCACAAAATTATGATTTGAAAGTTAGGTATGAGCCTGATACTTTATTTCATCTTGCAGATACTTATTACCGTTCTTTTTATGATGAGAACCTACTAAGGAAACTCAAGTTTGTCCTACCGAATTCATTAGCAGTAGTCCTCAAGAATTCGATGGAAGGGAAACTGAAAGATATACTCATTATATGAAAAAATGGTAGCCTCAGAATGGAAACAAAATTGGTCAATTGGTAGTAAGGGAAAGGAATTGAGAAGTAAGGGGAGAATCAGTTGATCAAAAGTGGGAATTTTCAAAGAGTAATCAGATATCAGGACTATTCAACATAAAGTATATCTATACCATTATAAAATTGTATTTGTCAGTTTGTTTGTTCGAGCATCACTCAAAAACAACTGGACCGATTTTGATGAAACTTTTTCTGTTTGGAAGCTTATTGATAGGAATTGAAAATGGTATATATTTCATCTCAATACGATGACGGGAATTGGATATGTAACAAAAAAACCCATTCCTTCACAACCAAGTACAACCAATATAAGGTGAGCTCCCATTTCAAGTAAACCTTCTCGTTATATATATATATATATATATATATAAATATATATATTTATATATATATATATACGTAATGGGATAATGGCATAACAGGTTAACGGAAAACGGGATAATGAGATGACGTGTTAACGGATTAACGGAAAACGGGATGATGGAATCACGGGACAATGAAGTAATGGGATAACGGGATAACGGAAAACGGGATAACGGGCTAAGAGGATAACGAGAAATGGGATAGGAAACAGAATAAGGGGATAATGGGAAACTGGCAAAGTCTCAGGTAGAAGCTAGACAGAACAACACAAAAAAAACCCATGGGAAAAACACAAACCCCCACGGACGAAGACGCGGGTATCAGCTAGTAAAGAATAAAATAATTGCATAAAACATTTTATTGAGATTCCTCTGTTTTATAACTCAGTACTCAGTTTATATTTTGCCATCATTATATATTCAGTTAATACTTCTAGAAACCTTTTCTATTAAATACTATACACCAAAAATATATATAATATGGTAAAATGATACTTTTTCAAATCAATTTGTGAGAGATAATACGATTTCTCTATTGTTTGCGTTCATTTGTTTCATTCTTAATTTCCAGTTCTAACTTAGATCAGTTCATTCATGAGTCCTTATCACTAAGGGCTAATTGAGAAAAAAAAAACATCATCATATGTTTTAAATGTATTTGGATATGACCCGCCTGAAACTAGAAAACTTTCCAGTGTTAGAACTTTACGAATTATTATCCGAATTGCTGGTAATTTGCAGATATGTACGAGCTACTTTGCTATCGTTCGAGTACACACCTAATTCCACCGAAATATAATTGGCAAGAAAGCTCGTCATAGTCCTCAGTCATTTGACGTTTGTCAATTTAATGTTCAAATCATCATGATCGTCTATCACTGAAACTAGATTCAGGCTTAACCCGAAGGCTCTTATTCTTTGGGATTCAAATAAGTAGGCAACATCCATTCACAAATTTGGAATTTTGACTGAACAAGGACTAGAAACCGGTGTCTAGCCCTTGACATGGTGATGCTTCTCAAAAATGACCGAAAAAGGAATTTTGAAATCTGAATAAAAAAAATCTAGAGAGGATGCAGCTTTCACTACCCAGTATGGATTTGTAAGTAGTTCTAGAAAGCGCCTGGGACTTTTAAAACGCGAGGGATGGTCTATGTTATAATCAGAGACTTAACCTAACCTAACGAGGGGGTTCTCGTGGGTTATTGCACACGCTCAATGCGTATTATTTTCGATGGGACGCCGAATGAAAATTTAGTATTTAGCAGTTAATCACGAAACATTATGCCTCCGATGGGACGTAAGGTGCATTTTCGAATTTGAATAATTCTTTGATTTCGATCACCCAATTCTAAAGATGCTGGTAATTTTTTCTGGAAAATTATCAAGCCCTATTCCTGAAATGAAACTCTATGATTTCGGCAGAAAAAATAGGCTGAGTTACTTTTTCGTACCCTCGCATTGTTATTCATTGTTTTGGGGTTACATTACGTTTTCTCTCCATTCAGCTAATAGATTATGAAAAAAAAAGACCGTTTGTAATTTTATGATTATTCCACGAATTTACCGCTCATGATATTGAATCCTTTTGAATTGATAACTACTACTCTTTCATTTCCTCGACATAAAAAATAAAACTGAAAATAAATGTTTTTGTTAATTATTTTTTTCAGCAGTATAGGAACGTGAACCAAATACGGAAATATCTCCTTGGACTTCAGAAGTCCCATTCCTCTTTCAGTTATAAAAGAACTACACGAGTTAATTTCGCGAAACTTTTGCTTCAGGTAATTAGAACCATTTGTTATTCGTTCCACTATTCCGTTCCGTTCTTGTTTAAAGTTCAACGAAATAGCCATTGTTCTCGAATTCCAATTCTCTCTATTCAAATGATGATCGAGAAGCGTTTGGTTGAGTCTTTTCTATGTGTGAATATAACCACACTTTTTTTTTCATCCATTTGAGACATGAAGGGATGAAAGATGTAGGCAGGCGCGGTCGCAGTCCAAGATTTTGGAGGGTAGAACATATAGGAATATTTTTTGATAAAATAAAAAAATATAACACAAACCTCAAGCACAAACTGAAAGTGAATCTTCTAATCGTTTTAGAAAATCAGGGGATTATTTTCGAGACATCAGGGGTTATCTCGGGATTTACAACGATAAATATACCAGAGTGAGCTCCAGATCTGCCAGTTGCATAGACAACGTTCTAACAAACTTAAATAAATCCAGTAACTTTGTGGATATAGTCTATCCTGGACTCTCAGACAACCGGGCACAAGAAATACTCGTAAAAATCCCACATAATACTCTTCTAGCAGAAACTTTCACAAGAAAAATAAATGAAATTGGCCGTGGTAGAATGAATGAGTCACTTCTGGAACTAGATTGTACCATTCTCAACTTACCCCAAGAAAACCAAGAAATTTGTAATTTATTGTCAAACAATCGTTTGAAAACATGGTGAAAAAACATTTTCCTGAGAAAAAAATAGCTAACAAATACAGACCACCTGTAATTCTTCTTAACGACAACCTAAGGTCCATGAGAGACTTCCTACTCTCCATAATAATAATATGTGGCTCGACAAACGATCCACATGATAGAGCTGCATACAATCTCTACAATTCATCAAATAGGGCACTGGCTCCCTCAAAAATATTCCTACAATTCATTTATACTGAATTCCACTTACTGAGCTAAATATTCATTCAAGTTGATAAATCATGAAAGGAATAAGGAACCGAAGAAATAAAAAATATCTAAACTCAGTACTGATGATTTCAATGAGTATTTCACTCATGTTGCCGAAATTATCCTAACATTACCTGATGTGAACCAATCTTCGAGTGATTTTCTGAATAACCTCCCGAAAACAAAATATTTTTTTTTATTTAGGACCAGTAAATAACGAAGATGTAATAAATAAATAAATTAAAGAACTCATTGATATACATTGTCTAAACAGTAAAATCACAAAGGGCACATCGACCAGAATACCCTGGTTTGGCCACAAATCTCAGACCCATCTTTATAATCCCGATTATCGGTAAGATTATTCAAATAATCCTGAAAGAACGATTGTTGCTCTCTTTCAATAAACATAATACTCTTAACAAAGGACAGTTTGGTTTTCGACCAAACTGCTCCACGATTCAGGCTATTAGCCGCATTGTTGCATAGTCGAGGGTCTGGGTAAACACCCGGATCTTATGCGATCTATCCAAGGCCTTCGACTGTGTATCCCATGAAAAACTACTAGATAAATTGAACTTCTACCTCTGAAACTAATGAAATCCTATCACAATAACAGAATTCAGTGTGAAGCCATCGAGAACAATTTCTCTTCATTGCAGAACATAAACCACGGAGTCCCGCAAGGAAGTGTACTGGGACCATTGTTGTTTCTTATCTACCTCAACGATATTTTTCACTATATGTCCCCCTCAGGATGTATTTGTTTTGCAGATGACACAACCTTAATTGAAATACATTGCAACCCTATCACACACAACAGTCTCACTGAGCAAGCCAAAAACAAGGCTCATATTTGGTTCAGTTCAAATAATCTTGAACTAAATCAAGAAAATACCCGAAATCATGTATTCTCTGCAAACAACTATTTCACCTCGAATAACTCAGTCAACCTGTTAGGTATTGTGCTGAGCGACAGGTTGAAATGAAGTTCCCACATTGATCAGTTATGCAAAAAACTCTCCACCCAATTATTCCTATTGAGACAACTAAAAAAAATATCGAGCATTCCAATAATAATAACTTCCTACCATTTTCTCTTTCACTTGCACCTTAACTATAGTACTTTTCTCTTGGGCAACTCAACACACTCAATAAGAGTGTTCAGACTCCAGAAAAGGCGCTAACAATCATAAATGGTGCAACCTTTCATTCTCACTATCAGCCACTTTCAAGAAATTCAGAATTTTACCAATCCCTTGTATCTATATCTATCAAACTCTACTGGAGATTTGTACCACTATAGCTCTGTACTCAACAAATGTTGATGTCCACAACCATGCTATAAGATCATCGAATGAACTCAGAACTTCTAATTAAGATTGTCTGTCACACAGCCAAATTCTATAAATTTCAGAATTTTTAATAAATTACCAGCATCTGTGGAATCATTGAATTCCGGCCAATTCAAGAAATGTATAAAGAACCATTTACTATTACATTGTTTTTACTCAATAGAGGAATTCCTATCATTTAACTATGAATGCTTGATACCCAACCCAACTCCATAACCATATCTTAATAAAAAAATAAATCAAAAGCAATGAAAGGGTCATGTTTGAAACAATCCACGTTGAAATTGTTTTGTTGTCTTGTGTCAAAACTTTCAAACTATTTGTATATGCATGTATATGTTATTCTGTTCTGTTTATTTTATTTTTCCCTTTGTGACGACTGTTTTTATTACTTGTGATAGGTAATCTTTTAACTATTGTAACTTGACATGCTACAAACATATCATTTCATGTAACGTGGTTTAATGAATTCTTTTCTAATACACAATGAAAGGATGGCCGAGTCCGTCGATTTTAGCTGCCTTCCCACCGCTCTCCGCCAGCAAAGCGTGACGTCACCGTGGACCACAACGTTTGGTTTGCCATAAGAGCCCATGCATTTTTCACGATTTTCAATACCTATTAAATTGGTATTTAAAACCTCAACCTGCTGATATTTTGAGTGTTGGTGTAATGATTTACTTTTGCTTCATTGGATTTTAAGAACTCTAGATGCCCACGTTTTCTGTGGATTAACCCTTAAATTGAACTGATGTCAAGCGCGTTTTGAAAGTAATTTCCTGATAGGGTCCGTCGTTGTTTCGATTCATTGAGGACATTTCTGGAAACTTTGAGCCCATTCTGATAAATAGGAATTGACGAGATGTTTCGACATTTTTATGATTTGAAAATTTGGGTGAAGTTCAATAATAAGAGAGAATGAGAGTTTGTAAGAGAAGTCACAATTGTTGGTATGGGTTTATTTAAAAGTAGAAAGTTGTAAATTAAGTGAAAAAATTGTAATCTGAGATTTATATGATAATAAAATGAAAGTTGATGATTTAGTTACGTGTGAAATTGATATAGGGATGAGAATATAGAAAGAACTGAAGAAATGATAACTTCTTACAAGAAACTACGGCATCTATATTCTTCCAGGCATGATCTGAAGTAAACACAGCATGAACTAACACTGCCTAAGAAATTATGTCAATCCTTCAGCATTTTCCTAGAGCTATATTTACCTAAAATATTTTCAATAAATCGAAAAACAGTTGAAAAAACAAGTGAACTATCACGACGTGGGCTCCAACACGTAATTAACAGTCAATTCAATTTTAACTTATTCATGACAAACTATAGGTGCTTATAGCAATAGAATTCCATTGAAACGGAAGTCTAATGATTCAGCAAACATAAACACCAAAAATAAGACAGAAAACATGTTACCAATAAGGAGAAAAACTGCTGTGAAAAAGTAGAAAAATACATGGGCACTTATGGCAGATGAATCGTCCGCTCCCTGGTGACGTCAAATAACGATGCAAATCTGCACATGTGCAGCTGAAATGTACGAAGATAGGAAATGAGCCATCCTGTCATTGTGTATAATCATTAAAGCCCGTCAGCCTTTCTCCTGACATATTTGCTCTAAGCCGAGTCTTTAGGTGCTTCAAAGTGGAAAATGATTTTTCTGATGGGTTCAGATGTAGCATAGCAAATATTGACGTAATTCAGTAATCCTTTCCTTTCAGATCTCTAACGTTTACATTTTGAAAAACTCGCATGGAAACACAGAGACCAAACCAAAACACAAACCGTGTTGTATTCACAGTCACGTCACAGTGTCAAATAATCTCCTGTCTTACGTCTTACGGTGCGGTTACGTAGGACGTAGGACTAGGAGTGGGAATGGGAGGGTGGCGTCGCGTCGCTGGCTTTTTGAATTTGCGCCATAACATGCGCATTTTTCAATTGCGGAGAGTGAGTTCTCAGTTGACTACTGCGTTATGTTTTTGATTTCATTACTGAGACATTTGCAGTAAATTTTTATTCAAAATGTTCGAATACCATCAAGTTTTAGTAGGTTTTTTTGAAACTGCATGGATTATTTTTGGGGGACCCCCCATGACTCCTCTCTCGGACCGCATCTGGATGTAGGTGCAGTAAAGCGTAATAAAACGATTTTCTACTACGTGATAAATGTGTAGGCAGATTTTCATACTAGTAAAATGAACCTTGCACATTTCTGTTAGTGGAAAATCGACCTTAGAAAATAAACGTAATTTAAAAAGTTGCATCACCATGTTTAAGCTTGCTGAAAAAATCCTCGGAAACAATAGTTTTTCCTGTTCCTGTCGTTACGTTGATCAGTTGAAATTAAACCACTTTTTTTACGATTTTCTTGGCCCTTTTTTTTAGGATAGTATTTTCAGTGTCAAAATTTGTTGTACGTGTTTCGAAGTTGTCAGTTTGGAGCATAAGAAAGAATCGCCGAATCATAGTAAAATATATTGCGCAAGAGTAGTGGCTTAAGTTGAAGGAGGTCATTCAATACGTTTCATTGTTTGCTCAGAGATAAGGCGCTTTGAAAGTGATGTCTCTTGCACATGAAATTACTTCCTAGAGACTAATTCTGTGTTGAAAGTGGAGAAAGCGTATCACTAATCAAGTGCAGAACCGCTACATAATATTAATGTTAATCCAGAACTTCAGAAAGGAGTTGGGGATCAGTTTCTACGCTAAGAACACGAATTATTGGTTTGGTCAGAATTGAGTCCCCCGCCTACATCAGAATCGAGTTCGTCGATTGCAGCGGGCTGAATAACATATTAGCTTTTTCGGAAGATTTTGTAATTCTCCCATGTTTTTAAAATGAATCAGGATTTATCTGGAGCGTGCTAGTCGTATAATTTGAGTTTGGAGAAAATGAGTACGAGCTGCTTAACTTGTAAATGTATCTTGGAAGTGAGGATATCAGCCGTTTAAGTTAGTCTACATATCCCCGGACTTGACCAGTATGGAACATGCTTGGGTCTGTTATGATATGTGCAATCAGTCTTACTACATCCCTAATCTAGTGAGATCATCATATATATATATATATATATATAATACATATATATATATATATATATATATATATATATATAAATATATATATAAATATATATATATATATATATATATATATACATATATGTAAGAATATAACATGGTGTCAGTTATAATGCCACCTCCGAAAGAGGAAGAGAGAGAGAGAGAGAGAGCGGCAGAAAGTTATCCAAACAAAAATTCAACATATACCCGAAAGTGAGAGGTTTGAATAAAAAAGCTGATGACATACAGGTAGCGATGTTTCCAAATTGCACTGGACTTCTTAAATATTTCCATTGTAAAACTCGATTTATAATTTTCTATCTTGATTCAAGATATAATGTTTCAATATTTTATACATATCTTCAAGGAGGGAAATGTTATGATATGTGCAATCAGCATTATCTCTGTCGATACTATGATCCTAGTTCAGTGAGATCATCAGACATAATGACAGATGTATATTGTGACATTGGATAAAAATAAAGTTCAAGGTATTCAAATTTGGTTTTTGAATGAATATATAAGAATATAACAGGATACTGTTGTCTGAAGCAGTTTGCTATCGAAGAAGTTCGAAAGTGAAGGAATCAACCGTTTCAGTTCCCCAACATACTCCACGAAATAAAGAAAATCAGCCCGTATGGTTCAGTCCGAATCATTGGGCGTGTTTGAGTTGCATTTCTTCTCATGATTGCCAAACAGTAGAACTGTGCTCTGATGGAATTGCTTTTCATGGAGATTATATTAGTCGAGTTATTGAAAGGACTATTTTCTATTGAATCTGATCTTCATATGTAGTTTTTATATGTTAACGCAACAGCAACAAGATAATGTACACTCTACAGGAAGTTGTTGCATTAGCATCCATAGTTTAGTATAAGTGTGAAAAAACTCACAAAAGTCACAGAAGATCTGCCAACTCCAAAAGCGGTTTCTGCAGAATTTTCTCAATAGTGGTATGGGGATGGAGAACATATTTTCCAAAGATCGACTACAATGAAGGCTCTTAAGTTATTTTAATTGTTATGTAACCTGACTTCTCACTAAATTGCAAATTCAAGGGTTTTTTGTTTTCCTGCATTTAAACGTAAAAAATTGTTTATGACTGAGAACCGTTTTTTTGTATTATTGTAGTCAAATTCAATAATAATTAATTAAAAAATAAAATCAGATTTGTTTTTCTTAACCTCGTAAATCCTCTTCTGAAAGACTTTCATTATGATTTTTGATATACGTTTTTCTATAATGGTATGATAGTGAGTATGAAACACATCTGATGACATTAAGATAAAATATAGCCATAAATATACAACGAATATCAAGAAAGCTGCATAAGTCACAAAAAATTTCGGAGAATAACAAATCTGACAATGTATTAGTATTCAGCGAAAGTCTGACCGAAATTTTGCAAATCCAATGAAACATTTTCAATTTGGGTTTTGAAAAATGATCTGCCCCATCACGTATGTTCCTGTTTTCGAATAATTGTATAATAAACGCCAAAAAACATCCAAATTGGAGCACTGTTGGTGGTTGTAGGAGTTTTGATGATTTTTTACTTCATTGATTCGGCTATATAGATTTTGTGAATAATTTGCCAGATTTTTACTTTCATATTTTCTGCTAGAGCATAATTACGGGTAACGACTTGGGCTTAGATATCTATCTAACATCAGTCAGAAAATGCAAATGAACTACAGTCCAAACTTGCTCAGAAGAAATGAAGGGAATTGAAACAAGGTTTGTCTTCGATATCCACCTCTGTAGACCGAATGGAATATAAAATAATTATTGGTAACCTTATTAAAGTTTGGACCGGATCAAACCAATGATGAAATGTCACGTTGGGTTGAGAAGGAAAGCATTCTCACTTGAATATTGGAATAAAGATTTTTCTCCTAAGTAGTGCTTTTTTAGGAATGTCTTTCGCCTCATTCATATGTGTTTTCAATTACGCCTGCATTGTAAAATAAAGAAATATCTGAATTTAAATTTTTTCCTATTAAGTAGGGCCCTTTTCCAATATCTATCACATGTAATTTACGGTCCAGCGTGTGCATTTTGCCGGGAAAGTATGTATATATATATAACAGAAATTTCAGGTAGATTTCAATAGACATACTACCTATTGGTCCCGTCATCAAAACAAGACTTTCGAAAAAAAAAGATATATCTTCGCTGATCATGGTCCCCAGAACCCAAAAATACCATCGGTTTGAAAGTATATATATATATATATATATATATATATATATATATATATATATATATATATATATATTTTCATAAATTTTTTTAAAAATTAGTTCGAATGCAGAAGTTACAGGGATGGCCCGATATCCTGTGTCATCCGGTATATATATATACATATATATATATATATATATATATATATATATATATATATACAGTTATATAAGCAACCATTTCGGATTCGATCACATCACAATCCAATATGGCGGTCTTCTGGTTTTTCTGGAATTGCCAGTAACTTTGTTTTTTCAAATGGAACACCCTGTATATTTTTACATATTCTAGTTCAACAGGTCAAAACAAGTCCAAACACTATGTAAAATATAATTTTTTTTATACAATTGAAATTAAAATTGTTTTTTCATTTTACCTCGTGGATAAATGAGATTTGGTCGAAGCTATTCACAATGAGTCGCAAATAACAGAAAAACTTAATTTTTTCTGAAAACATATTTTTTGTGTCACTTACTGGTTAATCAATTCAGTCAAATCATATTTTGATCAAAAATTTTTTCAAATGGAACCCCTGTGGGCCACCTACTTATCTCTCTAGAACATACAATAAGAAAAAAATTGAAATATCATTTTTGTATTTCGGTGCAGTAACAAATTGTATAAATTCAAAAATATACAACTGGTTCATGAGTTTCCTTGCAGTTCGAATAATTGTTCAACTTAGTAAGCTGTGGCAAACAACATTTCTGAATATTGTCAACTAATTGAGTAAGTTATACTTATAAGCATGATAATGGTGTTTTATTAACATTCTTCCAGCGTTTTTTCGACTTACATTGCATTGGTATTCCACTTCCCGCGTCGAAGCGGTTGGATCAAAATCAACATAAGCAAAACGTTCATTTCTGCCTCCTCACTTACGATCATATTCTCCATTGTTGGGTTCTTTTCGGAATCTTCTCTCCACATTTTTGAAAAAGGTTTTTTGTGGGTGTCTTCTGTGTGGGTATCGTTCAGCGTATAACTGACAAGCGGCGACACTGTTTTTAAGACATTCTCCGTAAATCAATAACATATCAACCTGTTCACTTCTTGTGAAACTATAATTTTGATTTTACATTTCTGCTAAACTAATTCTCGGAAGTTAACTAATTTTCGAGAGTTGAGATGAAAGATGACAGTGAAACACAATTAATTGACAAGATTCAGAAATGTTGTTTTCTACAGCTTACTGAGTTGAAAAATTATTCGAACTGCAAGGAAACTCATGAACTATCTGTTCGGCGCGCCGACTATAGTTGTAGATTTTTGAATGTATACAATTTGTTACTGCACCGAAATACAAAAATGATATATTATTTTTTTCCTTAATGAATGTTCTAGAGTGACAGGTAGGTGGCCCATAGGGGTTTCATTTGAAAAAAATAATTTTGATCAAAATGTGATGTGACTGAAATGATTCATCAATAAATGACACAAAAAATAATTTTTCTGAAAAAATTATGTTTTTTTCTTATGTACGACTCATTGTGAATAGCCTTGACCAAATCTCATTTATCCACGAGGTAAAATAAAAAAAACATTTTAATTTCAATTGTTTCAAAAAAATGACATTTGACATATAGTTTGGACTTGTTTTGACCTGTTGAACTTGAATATGTGAAAATATACAAGGTGTTCTATTCGAAAAAACAAAGTTGCTGGCATTTGCAGAAAAACCGAAAGTCCGCCATATTGGATTGTTATGTGATCAAATCCGAAATGATTGCTTTTATAACTGTACCAAATTTCAGATGAATCCGTTTACGAATGCAGAAGTTACAGGGGTGGCCCGATATCCTGTGTCACCCGGTATATATGTAAACTTGTTCAACAGAATTTAAAAAAAGAATTCGTCAATGGTTCGAAAAAGATGGGCCAAGTCGGTCCAGTAGTTTCAAAATGGCGGCTGTTGAAAGATTAAAAAAAATCAAAATCTATTATTTTTATACCAATATCGGCAAAGTTTAGGTCTTTTGCTAGAGCTTCATGAGCTCCACAACTTTTATTCAAAAAGTTTTCTTCTGAAATGTATACCAAACAAAACAAAAATCGCTGTGAATTAGAATTTATGAGAATTAATAATTTTTGTTTGCCCTGTATGCTCCTCTCATTCGGAGTTGAATCGCTCGTGTCAATCAAATCAATACTATTTGAGTTTTCCTTCTGCCGACAAACATTGTATAATAACATTTCTCGATTTCGAGTTAAATTATATAAATGAATATTAGTTATATTCGTTAGCTTGATTGATTGCAATTTCAGAATCAATAAATAAATTCTGAAGAGGTTATTTTGAACAATGGAAGATAGTAACAAAAGTTTATCCGGCAGCCGCAGATGATTACATATTCTCAAATAAATCGTTGTAGTTGTCTGCCCTAATGTTTTTTGAAAAGTTATTATCAATTTCTCACTAACTTCTTCCCAAATATACCTGAAAAGGAGCCAGGTAGCTGAAAATACCGATAAATATGTTTATAGATCATAAAATCTTTATCGAAATGGTTTCATTTAGTATTTCCGTCATACGCTTCGTTGAGCCACAGTTTGCATAATATTGAAAAATGATTCTTTGATTTGTGGATTAATAATGTTTGTTGCAGATTTCTTGAAAAACAATTTTTATTTTATTAGAATTGATTGTTTTTATTTTCTATCTGGGATCTATTCCAATGAACCAAAACAAAAACAAAATTAATCACAAAACGAATTAAAAAAAAGCGCATACATCTCAGTTCACGTAGCAGAAGTGAAACTTCTTTGGCGATCTAAACCACAATTTTCAAGTAGTATGCATATATGTATATATAAATATATAAGAGAAAATTAGTATCTTGACTCTAATCCCCTTTTCGTATATAAATATATAATATATATATATATATAAATATATATATATATATATATATATATATATATATATATATATGAATATAGAGAAGCCATTTCTAGAAAGGATATTTTTGTTGAGTGTGTCTCTCTAGCTAAGACGTTAATTGATTCGTAATTCATATGGTGGTCAAATTTGTTCACATGTTCCGCTAAAGCACACCTTTCAGGGAGTAATATGCAATCACTGCGCCTAATTATCTTGAAGTTTGACCAACATAATTCTTATAGCAGTTTTGACAAGGAATTACTATACACTACATTCGTTTGGGGAGCTGAATGGACTTTGTGTTTGATTTTACTGTGAATTGTCTTGCTAGTTGGGACTGCTTTGTTCGCTATTTTGATATTTGGTGAGTTTTGGAATATCCTAGATAGATTGGGTGTAATTTCCATAATAAAGGGAAGTGTATGTATTACAGTAGGATAGTATTAGTTGCTTTGTTGTCGATGTTAATGATATGTGGTGATTTCTCACTCATTCTAGTCTCTAGTGATGCTGATATATTGAACAAAATATTTTTTATCAAATTGGCAGGGTATGCATTATCTGAAATTAGGTTCAAAAGAATATTGAGGTTCCTTTGGTGAAAACGTTTGTCTTTCAGTTGTTTGATTGAATTATCTTTTATCGATTGCTTGTGATATGACCAGTAGTTGAAGTATCTCCCTGAGATGCCTGGTTTTCTGTACCAATCTATCTTAATAATATTATTTGTTGTTCATATGAACTTCGTGTCTAGACATGGTACTGAGTGTGTTACATCTTCTGTTCCAATAGTAAATTGGATATGTGGGTCAAAACTGTTGAAAGTGTCGAGAATCTCTTCGATACCATCATTCGGCAGTGCTACAATGATGTCATCTACATATTTTTGGATGAAGTGAGGTTTGAAGGATAAAACCGGCAACACTGTGTCCAATCATCATCCAGCACGTGGGCCACTAATTAAGGCACCCAGGGGTGTTCCAAATGTTTGATCGTATATTTTGTTACCAAAGAGGAAATCTGCATTTTCGAAGAAGGAGCTTGAAAGTTTCGTGAAGTTTCCTTCAATCAGTTGCAATGGATGAGAATACTGTTCCAGTGCTTGTGGATTCCTCTCAGGCAAGTATCTAGATAGACATTGCTGACTAAAGAAACTACATCCAAACTAGCTATAAGATGTCTCCACATGAGCCCAAAATTCAGCAAATAACTATTGATAGGTAAGGACATTCCAATCAAGAATATCATAGCAGGCATTGATAACATTACGTCTACTATCTCAGACCCAACTCAGATGAGTATCACTATGGCAAGAACTGCTAATATCATCACAAATCATATTCATAATCCACATAAACAGTCATCGATGTTCCGTAATATTCTCATTAAATCAATAAATATTTCAAATAACAACCCAAATCTAATCCCAACATTATCAGACAAAGGTAACGTATCAGTCGTGATGGACAAACAACAATATTTGAAATAATCCAATGACATCATGAACTGCTCACCTACGTTGAACTAACTGAAGATCCAATCACTTCAATTCAGAAAGAAGGAAACGCTTGTGTAAAAAAAAAAAACGAATGGAAAAAACGAAATTGATGATGCCATGGAGAAAACACACTTGCTACAATAATATTTCCCTAAAATATTATGCTTTGCCCAAAATACACAAACCAACTCTTTCTGTGAGAGCGATTGTAGCATCGATAGGAGCTTCTACAGAGGCGATTGGTTCCTTCCTAACTAGTATTTTGACTAAAGCGTATGATTTCGATAATGAACTACATAAAAGATTCGTTTGGAGTAACAAAATCATTTTACAACTCCGTCTTACCACCAAACTATATTATAGCTAGTTTGGGTATGGTTTTTTCATTTGGCAATGTTTAGCTAGGTGCTTGCCTGAGATCAATCCATGAGCACTGGAACAGTATAAGCATCTATTGCAACATCACTGAAGAAAACTTATATGAAAAAATATACTAACAAATATTTGGTACACCCATGGGTGCCTCAATTTCAGAAATATTAGCGGCCTATGTGTATTGAACACATTGTTGCCAGTTTTATCCTCCAAACCTCACTTCATCAAAAAATATGTAGATGACATTATTGTAGCACTGCCGAATGATGGTATCGAAATGATTCTCGATACTTTCAACAGTTTTGACCCGCATATCCAATTTACTATTGAAACAGTACCATTTCTAGGCACGAACTTCATACGAACCACAGATAATATTATTAAGATAGACATCATATCACAAGCAATCGATAAAAATTAATTCAATCAAACGAATGAAAAACAAAGTGTTGAGAGTTTTCATAAAAATAACCTTAATATTCTTTTGAACCTCTTTCAAGACAATGAATACCCAGCCAGTTTAATAAAAAATAGTTTGTTCAGTACATCAGCATCACTAAAGACTATAATGAGTAAGAAATCACCACCTTTTATCAACATAACAAAGCAACGCTTAACATACACTTCCCTACCCTTAATCAAAGAAATTACACCCAATCTATCTAGAATATTCCACGACTTACCAAATATAAAAATTGCGAACAAAACAGTCCCAACTATTAAGACAATCTTAGGTAATATATGCAACGCTAGATACGACAACAAGGTGAACAAGTTGACCACCAGATGAATAACGAATCCATGAAGGTTTTAGCTAGAGAGACACTCTCGACAAAAATATCCTTTCCAGAAATGCCCATATCTTTGAAGAGAATAACTGCATTAAAAAAAATTGATATCAATTATCTGAGTGAGATATACCTATTGATGTTGGACAAGAATTCAACCAATAAACAATCTAACCATCAAAAATTCATGTTAGCGACAAATTACAATTGGTACCACTGGCACCTGACCTATGCCATGTCAATTGCCGTCAGAAGTTTCTCAACCTGTTGCTTGCATTACAATTTAATTGAAAATCCTGATAAATCTTTTTTTTACTCACTTGGTGGTAAGATAGCCGTGAAGAACGTCGAAAAAATTCTGTAACATATTGTCTAATATGTGTCACAGAATAATTGTTTTCAGTATCGATCCTCACCAAAGATGTAAGTCTATTTTGCAACGATCATATTGTTCTACAGATTTTAACTTTAACAATTATTGTAGTTTTCCTGATGATGGAAATAATAAAGATTTCCGAAAGCTTGGACAACCTTTAAAAAAACCCCACTCCTACTAGTTCTTTATAATATCAGCAAGATATTTTTTTCATACATATATATATATATATATATATATATATATATACAAAATTATATATTATACAGGGATTACCGAAAAGGGCGAGACTTGTAACCATAATACCAATATATATATATATATATATATATATATATATATATATATATATATATATATTGGTATTATGGTTACAAGTCTCGCCCTTTTCGGTAATCCCTGTATAATATATAATTTGGTATATATATATATATATATATATATATATATATATATATCTGTATTTATATATAGGGTGCAATGTAACCGCTTGTACACCCGTGAATAACGAATTACATTGGTTGAAAATCTATTTTTTTAACATGTTTTGTTCTTCGTAAAATTCGACTAATTTTTGGTTAGCGCTGCCCGCCTAATTTCACCTGCTCTCACTTTGACAGTTTCCGAATGCAATCCAATAAACATTTAACTCGACATTTGAAAAATGTAGAATGTTGTGGTAAAGGTACACATTGGAGGCTGCCTGAGATAGATATTCAATTTCAAAGTGAAGAAAAAACTAACCTTATAATATCCAAATTGGTGATAAAGTTGGAACCAGTTGACTTCATACTCTGCCTTGAGGAACTTATTAAAACATAGTCACTTGTAAGAAAAAACGACAGAAACATTATTCTATGTAGTGATTCGAATAACACCTGAACTGGACACAGAACACTTGTCAAGCAAGATTTTCGCATGCACAGTTTACAACGACGAACGGAAAATTTGTTAGATTGTATTAGTGTTTTCTGATTGGCTGGCGAATGGACGATCCTAAAGCAATCAATCAGAAAACAGTACGCGAATGTGCAGGAGAATTAATTCGAACATTATTGTTTTTGTCTTTTGCTGGTTCCTAAAACTGAACACCGTGCTGTTCCATACGTATTTTCAAGAGTAGAAAACAAGACACTGTGCATATCTAAAATGAGGAAACGCTTTGCGCATTTTCGTACTAGACATATTGATATAAATAATAAAAAAATCGACCCTCCGTAACAGTTTTAGTTCAAGCTCAGTTTAGGATTAGGATATGTGTTTCCATAATGAAAAATAGAGTATATCTGTTCGAAATGCATATTCATTTGCCTTTGTAATATGATCGCTAAGTAACTAAAGATTAGTAAGCAATATTGATTTCATTGAGAGCTAGTGGGCCGATTTTTTTGCTGGTTAGTGTATAAATTATTTTTTGATAGAAAAGCAAATTTTTGAACATCGCGTAATGTTTAGGATCTGATGAGTTGTTTAGGATCTTTCACTCACCAGCCAATCAGAAAACACTAGTTCAAGTGTTTTGTGTTCCGTTCAGGTATTGTTCGAATAACTACATACAATGGTCGCGATATAAAAATATTCAATTGCGAATGTTTCCCTATCCAATAATGTTTGTGTCGTTTGATTCTCACAAGAGACTGTGATAATTATGATAAGTGCCTCAAAGCAGAGTTTGAAGTCAAGTCTTTCCAATTCTATCACCAGATAGGTTAGTTTTTTCTTCACTCTGAAATTAAATACTATTCAGGAGGCCTGCAATGTGTATCTACACCACGCAATCAGTTCACCATTCTACATTTTCCAAATGTCTAGTTGAATGTTTATTGTTTTCGGAAATTGTCAAAGTGGAGGCAGGTGAAATTAGACAAGCAGCGCTACCCAAAAGTTTGTTGAATTTTACAAAGAACAAACATGTTTTTATTTGATTTTTATATATATATATATATATATATATATAATTAAGTTCGCGCTAATTGACTTGCGCGCGGTTCAGTAACTATAACCACAAGATAGAATGGGGTTTCTTTTTCGAATGATAAAGAATCCTAACTCTAGTTATAATCATCAGGAATTTGATTTAAATAAAATCAAATGAACATGAATAAACATAAATATTAGCCACTTTGAAATAACAGAAAATGCATCGACCAGGCGGCAGGCGAGCATTGTAACCACTGAACCACCGATGTTTATTATTATTTATATTGCTGACAGGAATTTATCAAAAACGAGGCCAGCACCGTATATAGCATAGTTCTCTCTTCTTCTCTCTCTGATCAAGATTTTCCGCCCTTTTTGCGACAGAAACGTTTTGTGTGGAACATTTCGAAACCTTACATCAAAATCAAAACGTTGGATTTGAATTCGACCTTGAAATTTCACTCTCATCGCGCCCAAACAAGTTTTACTCAAAGAATTATTGAAAAAATCAGATCTGTCATAAACATTGTTTTTCAGAGTTCTTAGATCAGGTGGGAGTTTTCGCAAAATGTTATCAGTTTAATTGTGAAATACACCCATATCGAATATATTTCTGGGGAATAACGTACCAAGGGGTACAGAAGTCATATAGATCTACAGATTGTGGACCAGTCATCAAACCAAGGAAGAGCTGTCACCCCTATCGTATGGGCACTTGCCATGTTATTTCTCAAGAACACAAAACTAACGAATGCGAATTAAATGAAGGTTGTCTATCGCTTGTCCACTTTTGAATATAAAATGATACATAAATACATAATAGTTGATGCTGGAACCACAACAAAATCTTTACAAAACCACGCATCAAATTAACGTTTGCTTCATCATCACATATATCGAATATAATAATGAGCATGGTGAACAGATTTTAAGATAGTATGACCTATACCATCGTAGATAGTGTTTACTTCTTTTCTGTGACATTACTGTTGCGTTTTTTTTAATTGACTTTGTTTCGAAATACCTACAGCGAGCAAATAGATTCGTATTCCAAATAAAATATTGTAGTTATTTCAAAGTAATATCGTTGATTGGATGATGGAATATTTTCCTTTAACTTCTTTGGAGAATATTGCTTTGATCTTGTAAGAAGTTCAATGTAATTCTTTTGATAGGGGTTCAAACTCTCTTACCCAATTTGACAGACAAATTGAATCGTCTTTGGGTCAAGGAATTGGCATTAGTCTCCAACATCAGTCTGGCTGGAAAGCCCTCTGCATAGGCATAGGTTTCCCGTAAAGCAGATAAGACACACAACATTGTCATTAGTGAGGATATTATTTATAAATAATACTGATATTGGTGTTACAGTGCTCGCTAGTCACACTGTAGTAGCTCATGGACCGTAAACGTAGTGACATTGAAAATGATATAAAATGGCCAGAATTCAAGATATTAGAAACATCATTGTTTCAAGTAAAATGAGTTATTCTCCAACGGGAATCGTCGTAATCGAATCATGTTACAAAGGAATGATGAATACTAACGACTATCCAACGAAATATTAACTGAAAACTATGGTGAAACTGATTGTCCTATATATATAATGTATATATATATATATATATATGATGTTTATGATATATATATATATATATATATATATATATATATATTATTTGGAGGAGATTTCTTGGGATATTGGATTTTGTAATGGATTTCTAATGTCTCAGTTCATAAATGGCAACAATTCCTCCCTAGCCGGGGACTTCTTCAGGCTTTATTGTGTATTTGTTTTACATTTTCTGGAAAATAAGTTATATCATTAGGATGTTTTGTTATAATTATGTAAGTATTTTTGACTGGAAATTTAATATAACCAACTGGTACATACCTCGGCAGTATTGAATGCGTACCTTATTATTATTATTAACGTTGCCATGTATGAACATTTGCCACCTTCAGGTGATCTCTAGAAATTTTATTGTTTCGACTGATGATTCGTGTTGTGTTCCTTAATTTGTAATGGTGGTTAGTTTATTGCAAACGATCGTCACGATTGGTTTCCTTCGTTCTTGCTCTGATGGGTGGGGCCGGAAGAGGTCGTTATTGGATTAGTTGCTGCCAGATCGCCACCGATTGTACACGATGGTCACGATCGGTCTCCCTCGTTCGTGCCCTGCTTTGTATGGGTCCGGAAGAGGTCGCTGTTGGACGCGCCGTTGCCAGGTCGCTATGGGTGTTGCTGGGTGAACTCTCTGCTAGAAGCGTCGATGTTCTATGCCCGTTGATATTTTGTTGTTGATTAATTGGTCGGTGGGTCCAGATAGATCTCCATATGGTTGGTAGTCTTTGACTGACATCGTTTTTGTTTATATTATGTGATCGTTTTTTGATTTCGATAACTTTTCTCGTTATTATTGGGTGAAAATTCTCATCAACTGCCAATGTCACTATAGTTTATGCTGTGTTCTGTTGTCAGTATATGTTGAAATAGTGACGATGTGGTCCTTGTTGTGTTCTTCTTTGCGGATGTTGATTCTTCTGTTTGTTTGGCCTATGTACGCTTTTTTTTCGCAATTTCCACATGGTACTCCATAGGCTCCTTGTCACTATAGTGGTATACGGTCTTTGGGATTTCTGAGGCTAGATCTTACTGTATGGTCTGTTGTAAACGTTGTAGGGATATTGAGTCGGTGAAGAATTCTGCTGATCCTGTCCGTTGTACCCTTCATGTATGATAAGAATGTTTTGCCAATCGGTGGTTCCTCAACTTCTCTTTGACTCTAGATGCTGCTTTGATAGTTCTCTTGTAGTATCCATTCATCTGGAGGGTCATTTCGATATTATCCAACTCCTCTTTTATGTGGTCGTTGTCCGCCAATCTTGTTGATCGAGTTATTGGTGTCTTCGTCACTAAGTGGATTTGTTGTGGATGGTGATGAACATTTGTGTTGAGGTATCGATTGGTGTGAGTTTTCTTGCGATATACTGTGTGACCCAGGATGCCGTCGGGTTTCTTTATGATCAAAACGTCTGGAAAAGCCAGTTTATTTTCTTCTTCTGCTTCCTAAGTGAATTTCATCTGCGGTTGAATTTTATTAAGTTTGGTGAAGAATGTCGACAGTTCCTGGTGTGCATGTGGCCGAATCACAAGAATGTCTGGTGATAGTGGTGCTCCCTCTACTTGTTTGTGTCGTTGGTTATCATAAAAGAAACAGTTTTTGATGCAGTGAGTCGTCAAAGTGATTATGTGTTCTACGGGCTTGTACTTGTTTCTGATTATTTCCAGAGATTCTTGAGTAGGTACCGGTGTAAATAATGATGTAACGTCGAAGCTTACTAGGATGTCATCTGGTTGGATGGTCTCTGACTTCAAAGTTTCTATCAAGTGATACGAATTTCGCAAGTATGATTTGACCTTCTCTGCCTATATATATATATATATATATATATATATATATATATATATATATATATATATATATATATATATATATACATTTAATGGTGTACATTCATAATTTTCAAACATATGTATACAATTTAGTGAATAAACAATTGACATCACGGAAATGTCTTATTTCCCTCGTATAACTTTCTTTATCCAGATATACAAAAAAGGAATCGAAAAGACAAGACTGAAGCTAATACAGGAATATTTAACCTTCATACAATGAAAATGAATCAATAAAACTTGTTATTGGAGTACTCAGAATGACCTCATCAATATATAAAATAATGATAGAATTCAGAAAAAGAAAGAAAGGACACTGTGATGCAAAGAATAGAATAATTTATATTCATTCAAACACATATAAAGTAAATGATCGATAGTTAATTTTCAATAAGTAAAATACAAAGTAAATGATCGATAGTTAATTTTCAATAAGTAAAATACTGGTGAGAATTTATTTCATTTCTATCCATCTATAATCACACGGAAATATTTATTATCTTAACGATGGTTTTTTGTAGACAAATGTTTCAACCCAATTTTCACTCGATTTTTCATACGAGCAAGTATTGCTTATGCTCCTGATGGATTCTGGAACCTGGTAGATAATTTTGGAGCGGTGTAGTAGAATGATCTCTGTTCTATTGTTTTTGAAATTATTTTCCATAGGACATCAAATATTTTTTGTACCTAGTGCTATGTATATGGTCTATAGATCGTCAGTTCGTTTTGTATTTTCATTTTGTGAGTTTCGAAAAGTTCCCTAATGGGGTAGATACTTTTTTTCATATATAAAATCGAATTATGCATTAATAGACAGAAATCTGTGACATATCGATAGCCTGCAATTATTTCATTAAAAATGAAAAAAGTCTTATTTCTCAAAACTGCTGAGTACAAATACCTATACAATAGGTGTATGTTCGTCGAATATCCATAAAAAAATTACTACATTCCTGGCTGAAGCCTCGACGGACGTTGGATTACATTCGATGAATAAACATGCGAAGTCCTACAAGTACTTTGCAAATATTCGTTGCGAAATGGTCAGTACCGCAGACATTAATCATTGTCTGCGTGACTACTCTATACTGATGAGGGGCAAATACCCCGTAACCGATCTACAGGTGGTCAGCCTGAGTGAAGTGGTTGATATGTATCCATTTCGCAACAAACATTTGCAAAGTACCTTGTAGGACTTTGATCGTTAATCCATCGGATGTAATCCAACGTCCGTCGAGGCATTAGCCAGGGATGTAGTTGTTTTTTATGGATATTCGACCGACATACACTATTTGTGTAGGTTTTTGTCTTGAGGAATGAGACGTTTTTCATTTTTGATAAAATCTAATTATTTGAAGTTGTTCTACATGACAATTTTCTACCACACCACAGTCAGATAAACCATAGAATTTTGTGTTCATTGACTATGAGAAATGTTTTTAGTTATTTTGACGTATAAAGATGGATCTCAATTCTTTCAAAACTTTAATTATATGAAAGTTAGATTTTAGGTACACATCTATTTCAATTCCAGGGTATGTTATGTACTCTACACATTTGATGGTATGGGTGGAATTATAATTTTTCAACGCCAGCTGATCGATTTTCTGTAGATTGGATTCATTTCAAAATAAGTCACTTTTCAAACGTATCATAAATTTACGCCCACTGACCACGGAAACTCGTGGTATCAATATCAACGATGCTATAGACATGCCCGCCATAGATTTTTTCTGGGGCGAAGTGATGGTAGGAGGGATGCTGAACGGTTATAGAAATGAAGGTGAAAAATGAAGTTCACGTTTGAGGGAACTAAGAAACAGAAGTTTACAATGAAATAAATTGACGCTCGCCGGTTGTCAGTCGTCTAAAACTTGGGATTCACCTGCTGCAACGTTCAAAATATGTCAAAAAAATTGACCCGATTTTTTTTTGAGTATACGACTGACCATTGGAGGGATTTTACCATTTGCCTTTGAACAATATAAATTTCGTCCGTCAGTTACTTTCAATGGGTCGGAAGGGCATTGGGCCCACCGATTTTTGGAAAAAAATTTAGCGATTTTATTATGACTTTAAAATTAGGATCAATGCCAACTACCTAATCGAAAAGTGCAATTCCCAGTCGTCCAACAGGTGGTGGTGATCTGACACTCAAAAATTTCGTTAGATTTGAATGGATGAAGCCCCGCCAGTCGCAAAAAATAGGACACATGCCGGAACATCGGTGATGTGAAATTATTATTTGATATAAGATTTTCAATATGAGGTTAGTATTGGTTTCGATAATATTGCGGACATACCTGTAGAATCTTATTGACTAAAAAAATAAAAGGTTTTGCAGGCTCTCGGGTGGGGTAATAAGTGTCATTGAATTATTATTTTTTTTCATTAAAATAAATGAATTTATTAAGGTAAAGATGACTATAAAATATAAAATGTAAATAAGTAAAATGCTCTATTCAAAACTGTGATTTGGTGTCCTCTTGATCATAGAAGAGGACGTATGCTTCTCCACTCACGATAGATTTTGGTGATAGCGGTGATACTCTCGAGTCATTGTACTCGTGCTATGAGCCTGCATAAGGGTGCCTACAGTAAGCCGTGTCCATTAAAAGTTGTTCCGGTATGGTTGGATACAGCATACAAGTTGTAGCGACACGGAGCTGCGTTATGCGTTATATTGAAATTGTATACTCAATCTACGAAATACAAAAATAAAGTTAGAATGAATCACTTCATCATTACTCATTACAATTATTATAAAAAAAAAATATATTATGGCACTAATATTTTTCTAAAAGAAATATGTTTAAACTTCAATTTGGTTGTAGTTTGAAGCTGTTACTCGATAGATACAGTAATGAACCAAATACAAAAAAAGTTTTTGCTAAGGCATCATTAGAACAATATTTAACGAGGCAATAAAATATATTATTTTTTACTTTGTAAATACTAAGAGTACTTGATAATTCCAAGCTGTTACTCCATTGGTTTGGTTGAAGTGAGAAAAATGTTCCGGAGAGAGGGAAGAGGGCATACAAAACTTGTTAACAAATTCTGCCCAGGCACTAAATTATTCTGTGTGCTAACATTTTAAAAACATTTCATTCTGTTACTCGATCGGCTGGGTTTTCTGCAGCCAGCTCTTTCATTCCACAATTTCGAAGGGAAAAAATTAAAGAAAACAACTGTCAGGTGTGGGGTTTGAACCCACGCTCCCTCGAGATCCAGAGCTTAAATCTCATTTTTAAAATTTTTCAAATTTAAAATATATTTACTTTCTGTTCAGTACGAACCATCTCATTGATTATTGAATACAAATCATTTCCTTCATAAAATATGTTTCTTCTTGCAAAGAGCCATGGATTTCAGCAGGAAATGGGGTTAGTGAGGGCATTTTTGCCTCCCCAGCACATGTTTCCATATACCCTTCATTTTGTAATGCCCCTGTGAAAGAGCTGTAGGGGGTCGCCTCGCTGTTGTAAGCGATATTTCCCTTGTAATAATAGTTAATTCAAGCAAAGTTATCAATTTTTTCCATTTCCTTTATACATTTATAAGGGATTTTTGAAATTAGTATTGAATTTGAGTTCATTGAAAGAGTGTTGCATAGTTGTGATTATTTGAATTTGAACAGTAGCCTGGAAAAAGTCAGTCAAAAAATCAGGTTCAGAAAATTGATGTTTAGCTTCAGCCGCTGCGGAGCAAGTGATACCTCTAGAAATGCTCGTTTCACCTAAAAATATTTTTTGGTTGAATTTTGGTGAGGGTTCTAGGATTTATCGACAGTGGTAGCATTTCTTTAATTTGTTTTGAAATATTTGTTGTCTGTTTTTTTTCTTCTGTACGGTCTTGGTGCGTGTTATGTTACGGTTAATTGGTTTAAAATAACCTCTCTTTGGTATTTCATATTTTATATTTCGGATAAGATTCTACAAATCAATTCTGTCAAATCGAAATGTACGTCAATCCCTTAACGTGACTGTCACACACCGCGATCTTCCAATCCACAACCCATATAGGGTGAAGCTAACAATAATTACAAATAAACTAGGTAATGTATATATAACACCTTCCCTCCTAAAACAATAGCAACCTTTCTAATTCATTTGTAACCTTCCTGGAGGCCTCAATTGGCTGCGTCTTCTCAATATTCTACTATTTGAGGGGTTCGATACTATTGTTAGAGGAGGGTGCGTTTTGTTCATTATTATTATAATCGTTTTCGTTCAAGGTAGATCGTGGAGTCATTGGAATAGATTCTTCAGTTTGAACATTTGTTACAGACGTTGACTTGCATTTTTTTATTTTATCCGTGTGGCGTTTCCATTTGAGTCCTCTGTCTACCCCGATCATATAGGTTCTTCTTCCAAGCACATTGCTTACGACCCACCACATTGGTTTATTAGCTCGATAATTTCGAACCCACACCTTTTCCCCTTGATTGAAGTTTGCATTGTAACTTTTCTGATTATAACGTTCTTGATAATTTTGATTTTCTAAAACCTCGTTTTGAGTTGAAGGTAAAAACAGATCAAATTTAGTACGGAGCTGTCTTCCTATTTATAGCTTTGCTGGAGTTTCTCCAGTAGTTGTATGAATCGTATTGCGATAATGCAATAGAAAATTATCAATAATCGAATCAACATCGCCCCTGTAATCCTCATTTCCTTTCAAAATAGCTCTTTTCATAATTTTAACTGCTGACTTTGCCTGACCGTTAGTTTGAGGATGATAAGGAGCGCCCGTTGAATGTTTAACACCAAAACTTGATAAAAATTTCGGAAACTCATCGGATGTGAACGTGGGTGCATTATCAGTACATAGTTCGTTCGGTATTCCGAAACATGAGAATAATTTACGTAGAATCCTTATTGTAGTGTTTGTAGTCATATCATTTACTCGAAAACACTCTATCCATTTGGATGATGCATCTTTGACTACTAAAAAATATTTATTGAGACATGGACCGAAGAAATCAGCGTGCAATCTACTCCAAGCCTTTCTTGGCCAATTCCAAACTGATACTGATGAAGTGGGGGGAGCATTTGAAAAAACTGCGCAAGAATTGCAGTTGTGAGCTATTTGTTCAATCTGTTTATCAATTGAAGGCCACCAAACATAGGACCGAGCTAGATATTTCATCTTTACGATTCCCAAATGTGAAGAATGTTGCTCTTTCAGAATATTATCTCTGGACCTAGTGGGTACTATCAGTCTATATCTCCCCATTGAACACCCACCCTCTACGGTTAGTTGATTTTTCCTTACGAAGAAGGGTTTTATTTCTTCGCTAGGGCAAATAGCTGGCCATCCATGTTCAGTGTAAAATATAATTTTTCCTATAATAGGATCTACCGCAGACTGTTTTCGTATAGTTTGAACATCAATTGGGAAATCAGAATTTTCAATATAATTCATATAAGATATGCAATCTATACTATCCTTATAAAAAACATAAGAGGCTTTATTTGGATCATTTGGATCATTTTTAGCAGGTAATCTCGAAAGAGAATCCGCACAATTTTTGGCTGAGTTGATATACCTTATTTCGTAATTGAATGATGAGAGTATGTGTGCCCACCGTTGCAATCTATTGGCAGCGAAAATTGGCAAACCTTTCTTATCTCCAAAAATTGTGAGGAGCGGTTTATGGTCAGTGACAAGCAAAAACTTGCGACCATACAGGTACTGAAAAAATTTCTTGACCCCAAAAATTATAGCAGCTCCTTCTTTTTTTATTTGAGAATACGAAAGTTCGCTAGGATTCAATAATATCAAGCCATATGCTATTGGTCTTTCTGAACCATCCCCATAAATATGACTGATAATTGCTCCAAGGCCAACACTGGAGGTATCGACTGTTAATTTCACAGTACGTTTAGGGTCATAGTGGGCCAAAACATCTCCATTCCATTCCAAGGCCATTTAGTTTCTTTTCTCAACAAATAATATAATGGTTGTGAAATGGTGGAGAGAGCCTTTCTCCAAATACAGCAAACTCCGACGTTTCGGGATCAAAATTGGTTAGTGTCCCTAGGACATTCACAGTTGACATTTCCAATAGAATCACCTCCTTTTCAAAATTGCAAATTAAGTGGGTTCTTTAGTTGACCCCTCGTCGCCAATGTTATGTTTCGGGTACTCAATTTATAATAACCTCTCTTTGGTATTTTATATTTCGGATAAGATTCTACAAATCAATTCCGTCAAATTGGAATGTACGTCAATCCCTTGACGTGACTGTCACACACCGCGATCTTCCAATCCACAACCCATATAGGGTGAAGCTAACAATAATTACAAATAAACTAGGTAATGTATATATATATATATATATATATATATATATATAAATATATATATAACAGTGCGCTTTATTGACATTGTTGCAGATCGATAGCGCGATACTTGTGAGAGAGAAAAATGGATTGAGATATCTCTTATTTAGGATAGCAAATGACGGGTGAACCGTAGGAAATGAATATCGGAGAAAAGACGTACCGACCGATGACTTACTTTGGTATTCCTTGGAAGGTAGTCGTTGCTCCTCGAGATCAGAAAGGGCCCTTTCGACAGGAGTTCTCGATTGGCGGCGTGGAGGTGAGGAATTGAATCCGAAATGTGTTGTAGATCTTCCACAAAATATGTCTATTGTCGCACATCCACACAACACAACACCACACTTGTCATTACTACTGGGCAAAAGTGGAATAATAATAATAATCAAAATTAATAAATGCGGTTCTTGTATGCCCGTGAGCACCTGTCACCACACTTTTATAGCGTCGCGACGGGAAAGACTATTAGCTTCTTCAGTTTTCTGATCAGGCCTACAGTGACCTTGAAAACTCATCCAGTGGGGGTTCAGTCATAGTGCTGTGTTCACACGCGCAGTTCAGTTAGGAGAAATGAATCAAGTTATTTCTTTCTTCAACATTCTGCCCCAGCAAAATGCTCTTGGCATTTTAAAGAAAAAAAAATATATAAACCCGAATCATAAGAAAACTAACTTATATGAAAACATTGTCCAATGACGTAGACACATACAAAGATTAAGGCGCAATTTTTTGAGCCATTCACATCTCAACATGAAGGTAGCGGACACAACTTCACAAGGGGTCTCTTCAACTCTCCTGATGAAGTCTTTATGGTGGCAATCCGCGCAACATTATCGTCTCCTGGGTGCAAGGCTATGATTCCCCATTTACAGGGGGGTACGTCACCATCCTTCATCAGAAGAAGGGATCCCAAATCCAAATCCAAAAAATATTTATTGTCCGATTCTTTTACATAAAACCTTAACTAATATATACATTTGTTATATAAAAACAGTTCTTCTTGTCCTCTTCGGGAAGGGTGGGGAAGAGAATAGGAACTGCTGCTTATATGTGGGCTCATTTAGAGCACCTACTTGCCCTCCGGAGGGGGCGGAGGGGTGCTCCCTGCTGATGTTAGCAGTAGCATTGGAATATACCCGTTTTGGTTTTTCTCGACAGTTGTTATAAGAGACACCTCCTGCATTTGCTTATGTGTCTTTAATGAATTTGTTTGTTTTCAAAAGTTGAAATGTTTGTTTTCGTTTCGTATATTTATTTAATGCCTTTACCTGGCTGGAATTTTTTTTAATAAAAAACCAGCTACTGACAATGACGTTTTTGTCCCTATTGTGGGTTAACTTCCATTTTGTTTCATCTATTGCGTTAATTTTCGATTTCGTTATACAGGTCGAGCTTGTCGAATATTACACCGTGTTTTCGGCGTTGGTTAACTCTGATATTAGTTATGTCTGCTGTGGGCGGACTTTTAGGGATGTGAAACCTATAAAACTTGCCCACCCCCAGGTATCTCGCTGAGTGCCTCTCCGTCACTATGCTGTCTTCAATCTTTGATTTCCCGAGGATCTTCACGTTGGTCCTCGTGAAATTAACGACCTCTGTTTTGCTCGAATTGAGCTTAATCTTGTTTTTCGGTATATAGGGTATGACCAACCGATCCAGATGAATCTGGAGCTGTTTTGCCGCCACTTCGCTGTAGAACGAGTGGGCATAGATCGCGGTATCATCCGCGAACATAGCCGTGCTCGTTCGAGCGAAGGTCGGAAAGTCATGTGTATACAGCGAATACAGGATTGGTGACAGGGAGGACCCCTGCGGGACCCCTGCGGGACCCCTGCTCCGACCGTATGCTCCGGCGAACTTGTACCGTTCACATTGACCCGTCAGGTACGACTCTATGATTTCTATGAGGTACAAAGGCATGTGTGCCTCTGCCATTTTAACAATTAACCCTTCTATCCAGACCGTATCGAAGGCTTTCTGCATATCCAACAGGACCATAACCGTGTTGTGATCTCTGTGGATGGCTTCTTTTACCCCGTGAACAACTCGGGCCACTTGAGATGTCGTCGAGTGACCTCTCCTGAACCCGAATTGCTCAGGCGGGATAATTTTCCGCTCTTCCTCAAAATCTACAACACGTTTCAGTAAATTTTTTCCACCACTTTGGCCACCACACTGAGAAGCGAGATGGGCCTATAGCTTTCTATCTTATTTTTATTTTTTCAGGGGAATTACTTCTGCCTTCTTTAGACAATTCGGATAGTGTTGCCACTTTAGGATTGCATTAATGATGTATATTAACTGTACCAGTGATTTCCTCGGCAAGTTTTTCAGCAAAATGGCGTCCAATTTGTCGATGCCCGGTGCTTTATTTCTCGGCAATTTCCTGATCACCCCCAAGAGCTCCTCATAGTTCGTTAGGACTCGTTGGAGCTCTGTGGGTGACAGGATTATTGCTGGTGCCTCTCTCATGTTCTTAGCTACATTTATAATTCTAGTGTGCTCTGGTGTAATATCGGGCTCCGTGACGTGTACGCTACTGAAGTACTCCCCGAACAAATCACCTTTTTCCTGTGGCTCTGCCACCGACCGTCCGGGGCCACTCACTATAGCCGGTATAGGCTCTCTCTGCCTTTGGACCCTTCTGGTCACATCCCACAGTGAGTGGTCCCTGACGTTGAGGTTTTCGAGTTTGCGACTCCACATTTCATTAGTGTTCCTATTTATGAGCTCCGTTATTTCTGCTCCTAGGCGCATAAAGTTTTCTTTGTGGTTTGGATTCCTAGTTCTTTGCCAATTTTTCCGCTCTTGATTTTTGATTTTAATTAGATCTTTAATGTATTGTGGGATCGCAAACTTTCCACCCCTCACAACTACCTTCCTGGTGGTTTTGTCCCTTGCTATTTGTAGTATTTTAATGAATTTTTTTGTCTCGTATTCTATATCGCACTTGTCGATGTTTGCATTAATGAAAGTTATATTATTCATAACCTTCCTGAACTCTATCCAGTTACAGGTGAAGTAGTCGTATCTCGTTCTTTCTACGTTGTTGTATTTCTTTTGATTGATATAGAACGCGACCGGGACATGATCGGATGTTAATTCATTAATTGTTATGAGCTCACTCATGTTGATTATGTTTTTTTGAACCACCAGGTCGATAGTTGTCGGCGACGTTCCATTGAAGGGGAAGTGAGTAGGATCACTACTTCTCTCTATCATCACCTCATTGTTCGTGGAATACTTCAGCAGTGTCATTCCATTCGCGTTGTTCTTGGTTGGACCGCCATTCCACTCATTATGCCTGGCGTTGAAATCACCGGCCAGAATTTCCTTGTTGGCAACACTAACCAGAGTGTCTAAGTATCTATCTACAAATCTATTTTCAGGTGGACAGTATACCGAAAAAAGACATGTCCCATCAACGAATTTAATTCCTACATGTTCTATGTTGGAGTTTAATTGAGGGATTTCTGTGAAAGGAATTCCCTTTTTTATTAGGATAGCAACTCCCCCCGCGGCCCTTTCGCCCCCCAGTCTGTCGGCCCTAATGGTGGCGTATCCCCTGAATTTTAAATTATGATCCTGTCGGAGCTTGGTCTCGGACAGAAGCATTATATCGACAAGATGTTCATGAATGAAGCTGCTGAGAAGCGCGAACTTCCCAGCAACTCCATTCGCATTAAACATGCATGCCTTTAGACCTCTATCTGCCGCCATCTTTCACAAAGAATTGTGCCGCGGCTTTGACTCTGTATTCTTCTGGCGTATTAATTAATAAATTATACAATTCGTTTAGGGCTCTTTCAACTTTTGACAAGTCGACAAGTTTTGCTATTTTTTCGGATATCTCAAATAAATTTGCAGCTGCAGAGGATGGGGAGGAGAGAGGTATAGAGGACAAACCTGCGCTTTGGACTGTTCTAGGGGCCATGCGATTTCCTCCATTTCCTCTGCTTTGCTGTCGTACCATCTCTCTTGGGTGGTCTCTGTCTAGTAGGGGCAGCACCGTATTATCGGTGTGCCCTCTTCTTGACTGCTGTTGCTGCCCTCTTTCTGGTTGGGGCAGCACTGACTCAGCAGTGTGCCCTCTTCTTGACTGCCCTTCTCCTGGGTAGGGTGCCGTTTCTGGAAGGGGCAGTGGGGAATTTTCACCGTGCCCTCTTCCCGAAAAGTCTTCGCCAGGTCTCTGTTGCCCGAATTGAGGTGGACCCTGAGACTATCTATTTATTTCGGGCCCTCTTGCTGGTACGTATCTAGGTCTTTGTTCTTCCTGCTTACTACGGTCCTCTCTTTCATCCATATACCTTAGATTTCTCTTATATACTTCACACACCTGTGCATCTGCCGGGTGGTCGCCCTGGCAATTACAGCATTTGGCTGGGGTTTCTAAGGGTTTGCGACATTCCCTGGTGTGGTGGTTTCCAGTACATTTCACGCACCTTGGATCTCTGTGACACTTGCTGGTTGCGTGTCCCCATCTTTGGCATCTGTGACACTGGGTGATCCTTTTGTCATACCTCAGGATTTCCCAGGTCACAACCATGTTCATCACTGTCCTTATTTTATTGGCGAGATATCTAATTTTCGTGTTTGAGTCTGTTGTAACTATGTACAACCTTCTGTCGGTCTTTTTCATTCTAAATACTCCTTTGACTGCGATCCCTTGGTCTATGAGATCGTCTTTGATCTCTTTTTCGTTGGGGAGGTTTTTCAGACCTCTTAATACGAATGAATGGGTTTTTTCGTCCTTCATCGTGAAGGTATGGAATTTTACTTGGAGATCTTCGAATATTTTTATAACTCTTTGATAGTCCCGCTCCGTATATGTTCTAAAAGTAGTGCTGTTGTTACCCAACTTAGCTGTGTATTTCTTTTCAAGATCTCTATTAAGCTGGTCCCTTAGTCTCTTCCCTACTGTGAGTATTCCTTCCGTTATAATAGGGGGCATAACTCTCTCTCTAATTTCTTGTTTGTCTGTATTTTTTTGCGTTTCGACTGCTTCTGTTAATTTAATTGGGTTTGCTACCTTTGATTAGTTTCCCTTTCCCCTACCTTTTTGGCCGTTACCTTGTTTTGGATAGCTTCGGTGCTTTCATTTATACTTTTGTCCGTTGTTTTTTGCTTGGATTCCCTTCTCCTCTTGTTTTTTGCTTGCTTTTTTGCTTGCTTTTTTGCGTGTTTATCGGTTTCGTAGCCTATTTCCATATTCATATCGTTCTCCGAATTGCTTAGCTCTTGAATGGGTAGTGTTGTATACACATTCGAGTTTTGGTAACTTGGTCCTGGCTGTGGCTGACTTGTTCCAATTTTATTCAGCATTATTTTCACCTCTACTTTGGGCTTCGGTTTTTCGCTTGTTTTATTTTTCCCCTTCGGTGGAGGTTCATTGTTCTTTTGTTCTTCTATGGAGTCCGTGAGTATAGGAGTGTATCCTTGATAGTCTGAAACTCTTCCCGGTGCTTCTTCGTTAACTTTCTTTGATAGTGCTTGAATAAAGCTTCGTGACTGGATCCATAGAGTACCTCGTATGGTATGCCTCTTTTTTTGTTTTATGTTTTCTTTCAATTTTTTTCCGTTCTTTTGGCCATTTTCTAGCCGCTTTTGTTATGTCGAATTCAGATCTTGAAGCTTGATTCGCCCTATGAAAGGCTGTGCTTCTGGGAGTAGTTCTGTATTTCCGATTATTTATTGTTCTTTCTATTTCCCAATCCGAGTCGCTGTCTGAGCTCTTTCCTTGGTTTTTCTCCCGTCTATTCATTTTTGGCTTGTCATTCGTGGCGGGTATGCCCTTTTCGTGATTATTTGTTTTAGTTTTGGGCTCTGGAGATGCTTCCTTAACTATCTCTTTCATTTGCTGCTTTCCTTTTTCTTTGTTCTCGTTATCCTTTTTCCTTATTTCCTTGAGTTTCTGCCTTTTTTCCCTTTCCTCTTTATCTTTCTCCATCTTTTTTTCTAACTCTGCTTTATCAGCCTTTTCTAGATCCACGTAGAGTGATTTACCTTGGACTAATGCGTTTTCTTTAGCCTCTGCTTTTCCATTTTTTCGGCTGTTTCACTAGCACTAGCTTGCCTTCCCTCGCTTGTGTTCTCACTTTCGTATCCACTCCTAAATTTTGTGGCATTAAGATGATCTTTTTGAGTTTTTAGTTGTTCTTCAATCGTTATTAGAGCATATCCCGCCATAAGCTCGGTTTGAGCTCGTGAGCCTAAGCATCTTGTATAGATTGTCATATCATCGGCTTTGATATAGTATCCATGTTTAGGATCCATTTCCCCACATTCGCAATATTTTGCTTCAGGGTTTCCTTGCGTTTCTAGCCGTGTTTGGCGTTTTTTGTTTCTTTCCTCTGGGCTACGTAGCTGCTTTATTTTCTTGTCTCTTACTTCTTTCACGTCTTTTGGGTTGTCTCCTTCAGAGACAACAATTCTGCAACTTCTCTTCATTCGTTTGGCTATTGTGGTGGTAGGTAATGCAAAAGGATCGCTCCCCTTGCTATCTGTTTGACCGACTTCACACCCGCTTCGGCAAGCCCATTGGAATGAGGACCAGAAGGGAGTGAAAATTTGAATGTAATCATTTCTTGTTCCGCGGCGGTTTGCATTAATTTAAGCTCTCTAGAGGCCCCCACAAAATTCGTGGCATTATCGCAATATGAATGTGACACACGCCTACGCCGGGCAATAAATCTTTGCAAAGAGGATAAAGAGATTGCTGACGACAAATCGCAAGTCAATTCTAAATGTACCGCTTTCGCAGTGAAACACACATATAGGCAAAGGCACGCTTCACTTGTTCTCACACCTCTGTGATTGAGAATATGGTTGGTTAGTTCATTTGTTAACCATATTCTTGATCACTATTACAGCTTTGATATTGATACTGATTTAGATCTGAAAACCTTTTAAATACATTTAGACGATGGACGTCTGAAACGATAGTAACTGATTTAGATATTTTACACGTTTGCCAAAAATGGTATCTACTCAATTTTCTTCAAATTGTTGAGATCAATTCTGTTATAAACAATCCGAATATTGTTTCTCTAAACGAACAAGTACAATTTGATTGCCGACAGTTTTTCAATTCCCTTACATTCCATCAGAATTCTTTCTTGCCTTGATCTCCGATAAACCGATTGTTCTATGTCATGGTAGATTTGTTCGTTTGGACAGGTTAGCTCCGTGTTGTGGTATTCCTTTCTTCAGTACAGGTCACACTTCATGGCGTTCATTGGAATAACTAGTCTGTCATATACGCACTGATCTTTAATTCAATACATAAATGTTCTACTCTAAGCTATTATATATTTGTTATTAATGTGGATAGGTGACATCTGAGCTCTTTGCACAGAATACTATTTGCTTCGGTTGGATTTGCTTCTATTTCATCATTGTTCTGTGCCTGTTGTTCTCCTGTCCTCCATGGTGGTGTTTTGACAATTCAGTTTGCTTGATGGATGGATGGCTCCTTGTGTGCTGTCAATCACCACTCATTGCTACCATTGTTCAACGTTCCACATGTCGTTGGGTTATTTGGTATCGGCTAATGTCTTTAGCCTCCCTAGATTTGAAAAGGGGATATACAACTTTCAAAGACAAACCTTCATTTTGTCATTTGTTTCAATTATGAACTCTTGACTTATAATTAATAATAATTTTCAACCCTTCATTTTTTCTTCTCCATGTAATTAACACATATTGTATTGCACTACCTATGGTTTTACTTCTTTGCTCTTCTTTTATTGTAGAATTTTACAATCCACTGATGATGAACCTATAGAGGTTTGGAACATGTACTAATCGATGGTTTTTTACCTATCCACCATCACATAACTAATAGATTGCGATATTAAATTGTGGAGATGACTTTGAGTTTTTCACCTTCGTAAAAACTCTCAATAAAGGCTCATCCGAATCGGAATGGAAATCTAGTGGTTATTTCGAAAGGTAACACGAACGAAGATACGCTAGAAGATCGGGTTCATTACTGGACCACTTTCCTAATTCAAATCCACTCTTCCGCATTAAGTTGAGCCCTTGCCTCATGAGATTATTCCGCAGTTGGAACACTAAAAACAAAATCATCAATATAAGAACAGTTGCGTATAATTGAGGTGGCTAGGGGATAGTCCTCCCCATTCTCAATGCATAATTGGAGTACACATTTCACCGCTAAAAATGGGGATGATGTGAGACCATATGGAAGCGTTAGTTACCGATAATCTTTTACCTCTTCCGTAGGCAAAAACCTCCAAAGAATCCGTTGATAATCCCTCTGCTTGGGTTCTACCTATATCATCCGGTATATTTCCGCCACGTCCGAACACCAAACATGAGGAAATAAGCGGAGATTTAACAAAATATAGCAAATATATTTTTGTAGCTTAGGTCCTGCCATCAGACATCCGTTTAACGATTCTCGATGCGCGATTTGAGAGAATGCGTTGAACACCATCCTCAGTTTGGTAGACGTACTTCCTGGTTTGAAAACGCAGTGGTGCATTAAATAATAAGAATGATCGGATACATCAGCATTTTTGACTATTTTCATATGATTAAGTTGGATATATTCTCTCATGAAGTCTGAATACTGCAAATGGAGTTCCGGTTGCCTCAACAACCTGCGTTCCAGCGAGTGGAGTCGAGAAAGAGCATAATTTTGCATACCTGGAAAACACGGATTATTTTCCCGAAACGGAAGTGCAACAATGAATTTGCCCGAATTGTCCCGACTAAAAGTGTCTAAACAAATTTTCTCACAAACAATATGTTCCGGATCCTGACAGTCGGTTTGCGGCACACTGTCAACTAAGATGTATAAAAACCCTGGTGCTTGCACTTATACCTGTAGAAGTTTGGGATCGACTTGGCGACACTTGGCCTACTTGATAATAGAGATTACTAGCGTGTCAGATGGCGCCAATTTCGATTTAGTTTCAATTCAGTAACAGGCTATATTTATTTACTCAGATTTCTTTTTGAGGCTAACTGTGCGCGGGATCTAATTCTAGCTTTGCTATTGGTTTAAAAGAGACATCTGTCAAACTTCACCAATAGCAAAGCTAGAATTAGAAGCCCCCGAATATTGCACAAAGAAAGCACTGTCGTGTTGTTTTTCGTATTTTTTACGATTTGAATTTGAGGTTAACTGCATTTTGACAGACGGAGAATTGGAAATGAAATTGTCATTAAATTGCAGAAAATATGAAATTCAATGCATACAATATAATGAACTATAGAAATATAATTATTAGTCAATTCGTCAAGATTTGTACTTGCTTTTGGTACTAAATACAGGCGAAAATTCGAATCTGCGGCTTTGTACTGTACACACAAAATGCAAATGTGGCTCATTCTACAAAAAGTATCCTTACACACTACACTACCTGAAAATGAACAATTCCTCACGCACTAATGAACTGATGAACGAGTGTTTTTTTTTAAAGAACAAGCTCAGGAATAAGCTAAGTATAATTTCATATCAAAGAGATGGAAAACGTATAGATACCGACAAAACACTGAAAATAATTTCATATAAGATGCTGCAGATGTCAGAAATTAAGTTCTGACATTAAGCGAGAATATAGACAAACATTTTTGGACGGCGCCATCTACCACAAAGAGAGAAGCTCTGTTGAAGTAACAGGTGGTGTCTCCTCAAAAATCTAAACAATATCAAATCAGTTCATTCACCAGGGTTTTTAGACATCTTACTGTCAACCTCCCAAAATTTTTTGACAGTGGTTTCTAGCAAACTTTTTTCGGAAGGATTGCAGAAAAATGATGGAACAGATTGGTATTCAGGAGCCACAATGTTTTCCATCAAAAGGTAACCCAAAATGGCACTTATCGCGATTGGGATATTGGCGTTACCCAAAATAGAATCGTTCAAAAGTATTTTAGGAAAAATATCTGCTCCTAGTAGAATATCTACGTTTCCAGGCTTGTAATAAGCGAGATCGGTGAGATCCAAATTTTGAATATGGCTCCAATTTTTGTGCAGTAGAGTGGACACGAATTTTTTCTAAAATGACAGCCTCGGTAAACTTAAGAGTCTCGTCTCAGCGATTTCAAAGTAAGTTGAACTAAGCCCTAATTGGCTTGAGATCGCATCGAACCTAGTCCTCGTACTTCTATAGAAATGGCGGATTTTTGTAGGCCTAACTTCGATACCGCCTTTTGAGTAATGAATGACATCATGCTACGCGAATCCAAAAATCTGGATAACCTTGTTAAAGCTACTGAAGTATAATCCGGAACCGGCAACGCGCCGGTTAATTAAAATAATAGCAAATGAAGGCAAATAAAAATCTACCTTTTCAATGGGTCAGATGAAATTGTTTTTCAATAGATCGATTATTCCACTGAAAATCCACATGGTTTATCAAATGTGAATAAAATTTCTGGAACACTATGGTCGGAAATAAAATTCGTATGGATAGTACGGAGATGAGCACCAAATAGATTTCTTCATTTATGAAAACTTACAACTATTTAAAAACCCAAAGAAAAAAAACACAAAAAGCAACAACATATGATAGGCACATATTGTCGCGTAGTACGGTATTCTCGAACGACAACACCTGGAATTAGACGAGCCCTTCAGTTTGGTTTATTGCGGACAAATTGTTGATATTTATTTAAAAGATGGTTGTAGCATACGCTCAATCTATCTGTATCCGTTCTCATGTTCACGGTATCGTTCTGGAATATTTGGACCATTTCGCTGATGTCTCTTATGGTGATTATTTCCTCTGTCCACGATTTGGACTTCTTCAAAATTGAATTTATGTCTCTCTGTGAAATTACAAAAAATACATGACTGAGCGGGCGAGCGAGCAGATGGCTTATTAACAAATGAATTTGTAGTGCGCGATGCTCCTGAGTGAGTGTTTTGGAGCGAATGCCTTGGTTTGCGATTAGTTGCGGGACTCGACTGCAAAATGTCCAACACCATACATTCATTATTTGAAAATTTCTTCAATTCCTAATACGTCGGCATTTTACTTGATCTATGTTCCATTTCGAAACGAGTAACTGTCTCATTATCCAATTTCAACATCATCATCGTTGAAATGAAGTCCCAGTGGTCAACAGGGTAATTCATCACCTTCAACGCGGCGAGATTTTCGGAATACACATCCAGTTAGTTACGTAACGGAGCTGATAGTATAGGATCCCGATATAAAACGACCTTCACCGAGATGTTCATTTGATGAAACGTATTTTATATTCAATTCAATATGTCAATGAATATATTGCATATGGGTTGTCTAACAAATTTCAGTCCAGGATATGATTAATTATTAATTAAAAAAAAATTTTTTTGAAACATTTCACCGGTTTGATTATTAGACACATTCTATACCAATCGAAAGTATGAAGCCCATGCAAACGTTAGGTTGCCTATTCTTTTCCGGTCACAACTCTCGGGTAGCCAGGTATAAACAGGTAAATCGATACTAGCATTTTGCACCGGTCTGATTATTGAATTAAAATTGAATGAAAATAAAGATTATTTCATTATGAACACGGTGGTATAGGGTTGCCTGCGAAAAATCAGTCCTGAATTCCGGTTGTCGAATTTTGAAAAGTGAAATATTGCTGCGAGTGAATATGTGCGACTGAGAGGTCCCATCCAACCATCCCATGCGATAGAAGAGGACACAGCATAGCAGCTGTTTGAAGTCCGTCCATTCAAAGAAAGAGAGTACGCCTGCTATTTGTTCTTGAAAATGAAAAGGATAGCGATAGACTCGTATATGCTGTGCATAATTTTGAAGTAGTTTATTATTAAAATAGAGGAATAGTTATTCAATTTTTTTTAATCAATTAATTATTTATGTGTGTATATATTTTATGTGACACTAAAGTATATATACATCTTTAGTAAAAAAGAAGGTTATACATATATAATATTAATCTCGCAAATTTTATCTTTATTATAGGAAGACAAAATAAAAAACAACAATTAAAAAAAAACTTCTGTTTATTGTAAAAAATTATAAATACAATTTTTTTTAAATTTTTTCAAATTATTCATGTTCCGAGTCATCGGACATATAACTATGATCTCCAACTTCTGAACCTTCTTTGTCATCACTCTCCGTTTCAGTTATTTCGACAATGTCTTCTATCTTCAAAGGTGTATGATCAACAATGAATCCCACTGGTTTCAAATATTCATCTAAGAACCAACCGCAGTTCTCAGGCTGAAGTTTCACGCATAAAGGATCCGTTGCATTAAGCCACATGGAATTAACGAAAATAGTTCGTAAAATTTTCTGAATTAATGATAACCAGCATGGTGGTATGGAGTTGGAGTCGAAGCCTTTTATTTTTTTTAGAAACTGCTCGCTGTCTTCTTTAGCAGAGTAATTTTTCATAAAAATGCGATATCTCGCATCATTCACGTTGGTGCAGTTCTTGATACCATACATACTAACCGTCGACGGTTAAAAAGATTTTTTTGTTTTGGTTTATTGTAACCAAATGGTCGTTTTCCCAATAATCAGCCAGAACCAGCACGAGAGCGTCTTTAAAACGATAATTTTTAAGGCTTTACAAAAAAAATTTTGGTCTAGTTTGTTGAGGTCCCGTAATTTTGTACGGAATATCGAATTCTTTTCTGCTTTCACGTTCGGAATCTTTGATTGACGGTGATAAGTAGCGATCAAAAATTGAATGTATTTCTGTTGCGTTTGTTGAATATATTTTCATAAGTATTGACTCGGCAATTTTATCAAAAGTTTGAGCTATAGAAGATCCGATTAGGTGCAAGTAGTAAAAACCATCTATTATTTCAACGTTGATATGTGTTGGCTCAACCATTTCCAAAATCTTTGCTAACGTTGATTTTGAAGTTTTTAACATCTCTCCAGTACATGAAAAAATAGCAGGGGGCAATGGTGCTAGTGGAAAAGTCGTGCAATATTCGAGATTAATTTTTTGTTTAGACTAATTGCCAAAAGTCTCGTTCCATTTTTAATAATACTTTCTTGTTCTTGTCTTTGTTACTGAGGACTTTAGTCATACATTGAGAAGCAAAATTGCAGATTTTGTTTCGTTTTATAGGTTTATCGAATCTTGCGGGAGTTGAAGAGCATTCCGAAATAAAATTTAATTTTTGTTGATAGCCTGCTGTTTTCACGTCCAGCAGGAAATCAGCGACTTCTTTAGATGCAGCTTCAACAATAAATTGTAGCACGTTTTTTCAATTGTAACTATACCGACAATTTACTCCAAAATGATGCGCAGCATATACGAGTCTATCGCTATCCTTTTCATTTTCAATGGACGGACTTCAAAGAGCTACTATCTGTGTCCTCTTCTATCGCATGGGATGGTTGGCTGGGACCTCTCAGTCGCACATATTCACTCGCAGCAATATTTCACTTTTCAAAATTCGACAACCGGAATTCGGGACTGATTTTTCGCAGACAACCCTATACCAACGTGTTCATAATGAAATGATCTTTATTTTCATTTAATTTTAATTCAATAATCAGACCGGTGCAGAATGCTAGTATCGATTTACCTGTTTATACCTGGCTACCCGAGAGTTGTGACCGAAAAAGAATAGGCAACCTAACGTTTGCATATTCTATGGGCTTCATACTTTCGATTGGTATAGAATTTGTCTAATAATCAAACCGGTGAAATGTTTCAAATTTTTTTTTTTATAATTAATTAATCATATCCTGGACTGAAATTTGTTAGACAACCCATATGCAATATATTTATTGACATATTGAATTAAATATAAAATACGTTTAATCAAATGAACATCTCGGTGAAGGTCGTTTTATATCGGGATCCTAGACTATGAATTATCCCGATTAACTTTTGGAATCGATTCAATAGCTGACCAATGAGCTTGTGAACGTAACCGATTTTTGGAATATCTGTCTACTAATGTATCATAGCATTTGAGTAATTATCTGAAGACAGCGGTAACGTGCGAACCAGAGATGCGGAAGGACCCTTCAAAGATGCTAACAAATAATTAAATTTCTCTATATTACCTAAAGCGGAGTTGTTATGCACTATCGCTTTGAACTGAGCCTAAACAGTTATAAATGTTTTATAATCTCCTTCAAATTTACTGAGTTCTATTCGTGGAAGTCTTGAATTACTCGCGCAGTTAGGGGCGGGCACCACCATTGTACCATTTGAAGTGCCCGTATTCGCATTTTCAAATAATTCAGTATAAGTTGCTTTCACTACATAAAATTCCTCAAGAAATGCTTGACGAATGACTTTTTCCGACTCTACATCCGTATCAGCATCTCCTTCCAACAAAACTTTGACCAGATTTCCATGTTGTTTCATGAATTCTTCAAATAACTCCTGAATATCGGCGCATCTTACTTGAAACAAGGGATTTTTCTTTCATGGCGTGATCTGCTAATGCAACAAGTGCACTCATATCTGCTATGCACACGTTACGATAATGTTTGTATTGCTTAATTTTATCCATGTCAATAAAGTTTAAATTCCCCGAAATTTAATATTCAATGCCCAAATATTACTATCACTGATCATACGGCGATACCTGCGATACTGTGGCGAAGCGAATTTAGTAAACAAATTTCCCGAATACGTATAAAATCAAATCTAGGAGACGATCACATGCGAATTGTCGTTGCGTGCGCATCTCCTAGTGAAGAACTTAGACATAGGAAAATATGGCATACAATACCTGAAACCCTGAAACACTCTAGGTTTCTGGTACTTCTTAGGACTTATTTTGTCGCCATCATTTCGAAACTTACTACCTTTGCAGTTAGATGCGGATAAATCTTTGATGTACGAACGAAATTATTCGGAATTAATTGTTCACTCCTTGAAGTGAAACGCGGAAAACGGAATGTATTACGAGATATCCAATCCAGGCTAGAAGCAGCAATGTTGCAGATCGATAGGCTCTATAGGTACTTGTGAGAGAGAAAAATGGATTGTGATATCACTTATTTAGAAAAGCAAATGGCAGGTGAACCGTTAGAAATGAATATCAGAGAAAAGACGTACAGCACGATAACTTACTGTGGTATTTTTTGAAAGGTAGTCGTTGCTCCCCGAGATCAGAAAGGGTCCTTTCGACGGTAGTTCTCCATTGGCGGCGTGGAGTTGAGGAGTTGAATCGGGAACGTGTTCGTAGATCTTCCACAGAATATGTCTATGTCACCCACACAACATAAACACAACCCCACACTTGTCGTTACTACTGGGTAAAAGCGGGATAATAATAATAATAAACAAAATTAATAAATAAGGTTCATGTATGACCGTGAACACCTGTCACCACACTTTTATAGCGTCGCGACGAGAGAGACTATTTATTAGCTTCCTCAGTTTTGTGATCATGCCTACAGTGACCCTTGGTGGGGGTTCAGTCATAGTGCAATTCAGTAAGGAAAAATGAATAAAGTTATTTCTTTCTGCAACAGACATTATGAAAATATTCTTCAAAAATCTCCACTTTCCCACGGTCCGACTGCGCCCGTGATTGACCCCACATCAAGTTTCTGAAGTTTTCTTGCCTACAGCATTTCGTTATGTACATTAATCAGCCTTCTTATTTGGTTTAAAATATTATTCATGTTTTTTCTGTATATTGGGTTTTGGTGTTTTGCCATCTTTCTCTTTCTTTCCTTTTATGATCTATTGAGTCTCTGATATGCTGAGACAATGAAACTCGTTCATCTTCTACCTCTATTAACTTGGTAGTTTTGTCTCTTGCTACCTGTATGTTCAAAATTAATTTTTCAACCTCTTCGTCGAGTTTTCGCGCCAGTCATTTGTGGTTCAATTCTTCAGCTTAAATGTGGCGCCTTAGACCGCTCGGCCAACTCGGTAATTACTATATGTTGAAAATATTACCGGGCTGTTACTAGATTGGTATGGTTGCTTTTTTCCGAAAAAAGGACATACAAAACTTATGCACAAATTTTGCCCAGGCAGTAAATGCTTTTTCCTATGTTAGCTATGAGTACTGACATTTTGAAAACATTCCATTCTGTTGCTTGATTGACCAGGTTTTCTGCAGCCAGCTCTCAGTCTATACTGCATTCGCACTCAAATGACGTATATTTTTGAACTTTAGCGTGCCTCTGCCATACTTCACATGATTAGGGGTAAAAAAAAAATTATTTATGTGGTATAACTAACGTTGTGTGCATTTTTCAATCATAAACTTATTATATATATATAGAAGATGAGGTTGGACGACTGTCTATATTAATGAAAAGGGGATCTTCATTTTGGGTATGCAGTCTTTCAGTAAAAATGTTATAGCTGGAGCCAACCTGAGTAAAAGTCTCTATTGGCCCAACTCGATCGTATGACCAGATTCGGCGCCGAGGGCACCAAATCATGAATATTATGATTTTTGTAGAAATTCAGCTGAATAAAAAAATTTTACTATCTCATTTATATTCAATATTGGGTGAGACTGGGCATTCCTGAAATTCGTGAGAAATAAATTTCTATAATACAGAAAACGCGACTGTTTTTCTACAGTGTCTACCATCGACCCTCCTATCAAAGAGGAGTTTTTGAGGATTGCGAAAAGGTTCATCAATTCAAAAAATTCCAGAGAACTATGCATAATATCATTGAGAGGAAGGGTTTGAAACATATTATTGCTCATTTAGATGACAGTGCCTCTCGTAGGACCAATAAAACACACCATGATTATAACCTCCAACTCTTCTTGAATGCTGTTGAAAAGTATAACTCAATATTGAATAAAGAAATATGTGTTTTCTTCGGACTATATAAAAAGTCTTGGATATTGTATGGATTATTTTTTTACATTTCTAAAACCAATGAAAACATTCAATTCAAATCATGCATGTACGTTTCAAAACATTATTAAAGTGAGAATAATATACCTAGAAAATTGCCGCGGGAATAATTTGAGGTATTTTGTTTTTATTCTTTGACAACCTATATTTTTAATTTGATGTCTCTCATCAATTCGCATGAAAAGTGGGAAATGAATCAAAACCGGTTTAGTTCATTATATCATTTTGCGAGGAAGTGTGTTTGTGATCGTAAATTCAAAAAATCATCTACAGAATACCACACGAGAGTTCGATAAAGTAGAAAATAATTCTCCAGATTTCTTTCTCAAACTTGTTGCTATTCGGTAATAGCTACTCGAGCCCATCGGGATCTCGTGTCTGTCGAATTATTTTCACTTTATTCTCACTATCTTGTGGTATTACAACTGAAAATAATCAAACCTGATCCAGTTAGATTAAGATCACTTCCGCAACTCCCCGTACCGAACAGTAGGTATTTCATCTTTATGTCGTACGATGAGAATATTTGCATATTATTCGAAATGGATTCCCAAGTATTGAGAAAAGATTCGCCCATTAGTCGAAAGAAAAACCTATGTCCGAGAATGCTGTCGCAGAATTCGAACGTTCGAATGTGAAATGAATCGATGGCTGCGCTATGTTCACTGTGTAAACCGATACCTCAGAAAATGTGCTAGCAGCTCAACTCTGTCTGAATAGCAAATCAGTAAGATATTTTGGAATTCAAGAATGTAAAACAAGGGAGATTCACGATGATAAAGATATCGAAATAATTCTGGAGATAATCGAAAAAAAGAACTTCTCAATCTTTTAAGCTAATATGAGAACAGGATATCAAATAATCAGGATATGAAGTTGCCTATTCTTCAGGTAACTATAACCCTGATGTAGGTACATTGAAAATAGTTTATTGTCTGAGAGCTCTATAAGAAAATCAGATAATGATGATCGAAGGAAAAGATAATAAAATAATAATTGATGGATGTATCAGAACACATGGAAAATTCCTGCAACAATGAGAAACATATCTATTTTTTGCCCATGAATTCAATATTGACATGAAAAATCCATCACAGACTACCGCAACGTTTATCTTAATGTATTAAGATGATTTGGATAGCATCCACTAGTGAATAAAAATACGAGGACACAAAAATCGTCTAAATCTGATAGTAGTTTGCGACGTATCCAACCAAAATTCTAAAGAAACATAAAAGAACAAATGAGAAGTTGCGAGAAATAATGAAATATAAACCCAGAATGGAATTCATCAAACGACCGATGTTAATACCATCACCTATCACTACATTGAAATTTCCACTATAAAAAAGATCGAAGACTCGGAAGGAAACAAATGCTTGGCTCACCAGAGCTTTAAGTAAATCCGCAGATATGAAACAAAATACACATGAATTATTAACGGAAAACCCAAATATTATTGGGAGATTACATTACTATAAAAAATACAAAAATAAATTGACTAACCTACTGAAAATCACTTAATAAAATTACTTCACACAACAGGTTGAAATGAATAAAAATAACTCCAAATTTCTATGCCATAACATTAAAGAACTCACAGAAAACAGAAAAACCCAAACTAATATAAATAAACTCGTACCTAATAAATTCTGAATTAATAAGAAATAGCTAATATATTCAATTCCTACTATGCTACTGTCAGTATAAAATTGTCTGAACATATCAGCAGACGAAATAACTCGATTGTATAAAAATATTCTGTATACAACCATATTTATAAAACCCACAAATGAGTTGGAGGTGCTCAACTTATAAAAAGAACTTGAAAATTATAGATGTCCTGGAATTGACGGCATAACCTCAGAATACCTCAAACTAATCGGTGAACTCATTTGAACTCTAACTCATCTGATTAATGGAATATTTGAGAATGGCGAATTCCCTAGAGTCAAGACTGTTATAATAAAACCCTTCCAATTATAGACCAAAATCGTTAATAAGTTCAGTTATTGAAAAGGCAATCGAAAAACGTCCCGTAAAATTTTGGAAGATAACAATATACTTTCCGCAAAGCAATTTGGGTTCAAATCCAAGAAATCAAACAGGGACGACACTTTTATTTAACAAATGATATACCGATCACTAGATTTAGCCAAGGCCTTTGAAACCGTTGATAATAAAAATGGACGTTATGGAAGACCTCAGTATTAGACTTTATAGAGGGCTCTGGACAGTATTGATTCTTATTTAGGCAAACAAAATCAACAAAAAAAAAAATATCTCCCTTTACAAGAATAACTCTCTTTGAATTCAAATGGGTTAACCCAGTGCATTCAGTTCAGATATATAATAGAGGAAAATGAACTCAATATTCTCAGAACTTCCTTCAGAACATCAGATATAGTCCATTGATTGACTCACAAAATATATTCATATTTTGTAGCTTCCTTAATCCTACCAAAAAACACAAAAGTAATTGGCGAACTCTAGCGCCGAACCTTTAGGTAATACGACGTAGTTGGGTAAATGGGAGATGACTTCAGCTCTCTGTTGAGGACGAAGTCATGATTGAATCTTCAAGAAGAGTAATTAATCATTCAAATTAAATGGAGCCTTCCTTATGTGAAATACTCTGTATTCTCAATTGCATTTCATGATAATTAACTCAATCAACTCATAGTCTCGAAGGCGAATTCTTTCACCTGAAAATTGAGTGTAATGGAAACTACCCTGTAGAAATTGTTTGTTTTGTTCCATAGGAAAGTCATTCACGAATCTTAGTAACGCTCAGTTGAACTACAGTTGAATATCGATTACAAATAAGATGTAAATGTTTTTCTTTTATCTGAATCCACCCAAAAATAATAAAATTCGTGATTTGCAGTAATAACATATATATAATACGGACCCTTCATTATTCCAAACACTATGTATTCATAGCTTTATTATATTTTGGCCGATCAACAAACCATTCGTATTGATCCTCAATGATAAACTCAATCAACTTATAACCTCGGAGGCGAATTCATTCACTGAAGAATTGTGTATATTGTTGACTACCCTGTAGAAAAACAGTCGCGTTTTCTGTATTATAGAAATTTATTTCTCACGAATGTCCAGTCTCACACAATATTGAATATAAATGAGATAGTAAATTTTTTTTATTCAGCTGAATTTCTACAAAAATCACATAATTCATCATTTGGCGCCCTCTGCGCCGAATCTGGTCATACGATCGAGTTGGGCCAATAGGGAATTTTACTCAGGTTGGCTCCAGCTACAACATTTCCACCGAAATACTTTTTTCCATAAGATGTGTGCGTGGTTCTTTGTGTACCTTTCCAAAGAAACAGTACCTTTCCGCCATGTAGTATTGAACTGACGATTATAGATTCTCGAATTGTGCACTACTGATAACTTTAACCTGAATTTTGGAATGTAAACTCAGTGTTCCACATAAGGAAGGCTCCATTTAATTTGAATAATTAATTACTCTTCCTGAAGATTCAATCATGACTCCGTCCTCAACAGAGAACTGAAGTCATCTCCTATTAACCCAACTACGTCGTATTACCTAAAGGTTCGGCGCTAGAGTTCGCCAATTACTTTTGTGTTTTTTGGTAGGATTAAGGAAGCTACAAAATATGAATATATTTTGTGAGTCAATCAATTGAATATATCTGATGTTCAGAAGGAAGTTCTGAGGATATTGAGTTTATTTTCCTCTACTATATATCTGAACTGAATGCACTGGGTTAACCCATTTGAATTCAAGGAGAGTTATTCCTGGAAAGGGAGATATTTTTTGTGGATTCTGTTTGCCTACACAAAAATCAATACTGTACTAATCTGAGGTCTTCCACAACGTCCATTTTTATTATTAACGGTTTCAAAGGCCTTGGCTAAATCTAGTGATCGGTATATCATTTGTTAAATAAAAGTGTCATCTTTGTTTGATTTCTTGGATTTGAACCCAAATTGCTTTGAGAAAAGTATATTGTTATCTTCCAAAATTTTACAGGACGTTTTTCAATTGCTTTTTCAACAACTGAACTTATTTACGATTTTGGTCTATAATTGGAAGGGTTTTATTATAACAGTCTTGACTCTAGGGAATCCGCTATTCTCAAATATTCCATTAATCAGATGAGTTAGAGGTTTTAAATGAGTTCACCGATTAGTTTGACGTTTTCTGAAGTTATGCCGTCAATTCCAGGACATCTATAATTTTCAAGTTTTTTTTATAAGTTGAGCACCTCCAACTCATTTGTGGGTTTTATGAATATGGTAGTATCCAGAATATTTTTATACAATCGAGTTATTTCGTCTGCTGATTTGTTCAGACAATTTTATACTGACAGTAGCATAGTAGGAATTGGATATATTAGCTATTTCTTATCAATTCAGAATTTATTATGTATGAGTTTATCAATATTAGTTTGGGTTTTTCTGTTTCCTGTGAGTTCTTCAATGTTATGGCATAGAAATTTGGAATTATTTTTATTCATTTCAACTTGTTGTGTGAAGTAATTTCATTAAGTGATTTTCAGTAGGTTAGTCAATTTATTTTGTATTTTTTATAGTAATATAATCACTCAATAATATTTGGGTTTTCCATTATTAATTCACGTGTATTTTGTTTCATATCTACGGATTTAATTGAAGCTTTGATGAGCCAAGCATTTGTTTCCTTCCGAGTATTCGATCTTTTTTATAGTGGAAATTTCAATGAAGTGATAGGTGATGGTATTTACATCGGTCGTTTGATAAATTCCATTCTGGCTTTATATTTTATTATTTTAGATTTAGACGATTTTTGTATCCTCGTATACTTATTTACTAGTGGATACTATCCAAATTATCTTAATACATTAAGATAAACGTTGCGGTAGTCTGTGTTGGATTTTTCATGTCAATATTGAATTCATGGGCAAAAATAGATATGTTTCTCATTGTTGCAGTAATTTTCCATGTGTTCTGATATCCATCCATTATTATTTTATTATATTTTCCTTCGATCATCATTATCTGATTTTCTTATAGAGCTCTAAAACAATAAACTATTTTTAATGTACCCACATCAGGGTTATAGTTACCTGAAGAATAGGCAACTTCTTATCCTGGTTATTTGATATCCTGTTCTCATATTAGCTTAAAAGATTAAAAAGTTTTTTTTCGATTATCTCCAGAATTATTCCGATTTCTTTATCATCGTGAATCTCCCTTGTTCTACATTCTTGAATTCCAAAATATCTTACTGATTTGCCATTTAGAGAGAGTTGAGCTGCTAGCACATTTTCTGAGGTATCGGTTTACACAGTGAACATAGCGCAGCCATCGATTCATTTCACATTCGAACGTTCGAATTCTGCCACAGCATTCTCGGACATAGGTTTTTCTTTCGACAAATGGGCGAATCTTTTGTGAATACTTGGGAATTCATTTCGAGTGATATGCAAATATTCTCATCGTACGACATAAAGATGAAATACCTACTGTCCGGTACGGGGAGTTGCGGAAGTGATCTTAATCTAACTGGATCAGGTCTGATTATTTTCAGTTGTAATACCACAAGATAGTGAGAATAAAGTGAAAATAATTCGACAGAACGAGATCCCGACGGGCTCGTGTACCTATTACCGAATAGCAACAAGTTTGAGATAGAAATCTGGAGAATTATTTTCTACTTTATCGAACTCTCGTGTGGTATTCTGTAGATTAATTTTTGAATTTACGATCACAAACACACTTTCTCGCAAAATGATATAATGAAGTAAACCGGTTTTGATTCATTTCTTACTTTTCATGCGAATTGATGACAGACATCAAATTAAAAATATGGGTTGTCAAAGAATAAAAACAAAATACCTCACATTATTCCCGCGGCAATTTTCTAGGTATATTATTTTCACTTTAATAATGTTTTGATTGGCCGAAACGTACGTGCATGATTTGAATTGAAAGTTTTCATTGGTTTTAGAAATGTCAAAAAATGATCCATACAATATCCAAGACTTTTTATATAGTCCGAAGAAAACACAATTTTATTAATTCAATATTGAGTTATACTTTTCAGCAGCATTCAAGGAGAGTTGGATGATATAATCATGGTGTGTTTTATCGGTCCTACGAAAGGCACTGTCATCTAAATGAGCAAAAATATGTTTCAAACCCTTCTTTTCAATGATATTATGGGTAGTTCTCTGGAATTTTTTTAAATTGATGAACCTTTTCGCAATCCTCAAAAACTCCTCTTTGATAGGAGGGTCGATGGTAGACACTACGAAGATGAATTGAACTGAATATTCAATATTTTGATACTTTTTTCTTCCACAATATCTTCAATCTCAGGCAAAGGAAAAGTATCGATCATAGAGAACTTATTGATGGTAATCAAAACATGACCTCTCCAGGGCGAATCACTTGGCTCTATGTTTATCTCCAACTTGCAATTGTCGGTGCAGCATCGATAAGATCTTACTGCTTCGGGTCTACATTTACCCGATAAATTTGAGAAGAGAGGAACTTCAAAATTCGCAAAAGCTGATCTACATAATGTTAGCTGGAACCATGGTTCACCAAAATAATTTGGCATCTATCACCCGTGTCGCTAAGGAACGAAAGGTGGTCGCTCACATTTCACCAGGAGAAATTGGTTCTCGACAGTTCCCGGTTTTCGCAACTTCCAGCCTTACAATGTTTAGTGAAGATTCAAAATCACTTGCAGTCATTCTAACAAAATTCTCATATCCACTTTGGAGGCGTAAGTCCCTCATCAACGAGTTAAAGGCTCTTTCCGAAAGCCTTTTGGCTAAAAAACTTCTCAGTAATTTTTTCGTCATTTAAAAAAAAAATCCGAATGCCTTTTGGATGAAAACAATCTCGGTCGTTTTTTCGGCTATTTTCAAATCACTCGAGCAACACTGAAAAAACTCTGATTCACTGTAGGACTACAACTTGCACTACAAACCGTGTTTTACAAATGTTTGCAGATACTGCAGGGAATTGGAAACAGTATGAAGAAAAACGCGCAACATGTACCGGCACACGAGAAAAAACAAAGAAAAAAATTAAAATCACCGCTATGTGTTTTTAAGTTCTCCGCGAAATAGTAGTGATTGACATGTACTTTATGTGTAGAAAACTCAGGCGCTGTCGACTCTTTTTTTTTTTCATAATTCCAATTTGAATTTTTCAATGCACGTTATTGGAGCAAGTCTGGATGCGTCATAGGTGGTCCGATTTCAATTTAAAAAAATGTAAGTAGAAGTATAGTACTATACTATTCTCATTTTGTTGAAATGCTGCGAAATATTTCTCACCTATTTCGCTGCAACATGCTCTTAAAATATTGAAAGCGGACCATCTATGACGCATCCAGGCTTGCTCCAATGAAGTGCATTGAAAAAATCAAATTGAAATTATGCAAAAACTGATGATTCGACAGCGCCTCAATTTTTAAAACATAAAGTACCTATCAATTATTACTATGTCGCGAAGGGCCTGCGCTTTTTCAAAAGCTGATTTTTCAGGGGTTTCCGGTTTTATTCCGTTTATAATAATACGATCGAGTCGTGTTAGGACACATTTTTTTGCATTTCGATTCTCTACAATTTGTTCATTGGGAGCATCGGGATTACTCCCTTAGTTTTCATGTTACAAGCGAAAAATTATAAAATATACTTTGCTCTTAAATGTTAATAACAAATTGAGCAATGGCACACACATAAAAACAATTTCTTCATTGGAGATGATGCATTTGTTCAATTCTGATTCCTCGAACTGAGATACTGCTTTCTTCTTCTGAAATAATGTATTTAATACAAAATTATTGAATATCTCGGATGTAGAAAATTATCTTTTTGAAATATTTACCTAGTTTTACCAAATATTCTTCATTCAAGTAATTAACAGTATTCATGAAAGAAAACTACAATTCTTGAAAGACATAACTCAATCTTTCTTGTTCAAAGACCATATATATTGAAGAAAATTTTTTTTCATTGGAGATGATACATTTTTTCAAATTGATTTGTTGAAAATATAAACAGGATGTTCATAAAATCAGATGTGGAATCATCTGCGACTGAAAGATAAACTTCAGTCACTTCATTTTAATCGTGGATTTTTCAATTTACAGAAAAATCTTTCTATCAATATTCAATTGAGAATGTTTCCCTTTTCAACATTTTTTTAATTCTGAATTTTTGAATGGAGATAACACCTTTTTCTTCTGATACAAAGTTATTTAATATATCTAATGTAGAAAATTATTTAATTGAAAAATTTATTTAGTTTTGCCAAATAAGTATTCTTCATTCAAGTAATTACAAAATTGAAGAAAGAAAACTACGATTATTGAAAGACAAAGGTAACTCAATATTTCTCGTTCCAAGACCCTATATAAAGTATTTCTCCGTTGAAGAAATGTGCCAAATATTTGTATGAGGAGAAGTACATTTCTAATTAAATTTTTTTGGATCAACAATTATAAATTCTTGAATAGCTTTGCAATTTTCCTCTCAAAGGTATTGTTGCCAACGTGCGATTACGTACCTATTCATGATTATTTAGCACAGGTAGGTAACTATCGCTTCAACCAAATTTGTTGTTCACGATCCTTTATACCTAGGTACCTATCTCTACCAACACTTATCATCTACAACACTCATCAATTCAAAATTATGAATGTTTTAGATATAGCTTATTTCCACAGATCTCAAGTGCCTATTACTTATAATCATAGAAACCAAGATAATTTATAATATGTATTTTAACTATATTTTCACGTTTGGTGCTGAAAAAAAAGAGCAAAAGAGACACTATTGAATGCCTCAATACATTATTATTATATAACTAATATACTATTTCAAGTTCGTGTAATAATGAAGCATAAGGGTCTTTTTGAACGAATTGCAATTTCAACTAGACAACATTGTATCCCAAGTCGACCACGCATTTTTGCATGTTGGACGTTGCACCTGCTGATCAGATCACAGATCAAACTTTCGAGTTCCGCACCAATCGCATCCCTATTTGCCATGCAGTTAACAAATAAATAGTTTAGTTCAATCAAACTGTTTAAAGTATTATCGGTAGGAACGTATTGACGATATGGAAGAAAAACTGAAGAGATTATCAATAATTGAAAGGTGAGTGTAGGACATGATATCAAGATAAGGTTATTATTATTTCTATCACAAAATCTCCTAATCGATTATTCCTTTTCGGAATTGTAGACATTGTAAAATGGCCAGGAATTGGCATAGACCGTGGGTCTAAAGTAGGGTTAGAGTTAGGATACGAGCATTTCAACATATGAACGTAGGAAACCTATTTTAATATTATGATGAGTTTCTACAACCAACAAGTCTTGTCAGCCTCAGTTTATGACGATTGCGGAGTTGTCATACTGCTTATAAACAACTAGGTATGCACGAAAAGCCTGAACGAAAAATTAGTAAGTAAACGTAAAAACAACCCACACGAAATGTGGGTGTACGTTATTAAAAACAAGTTTTGTCTGAGAAATGTTTCATTTTTATTTCATTCAAGGAATGTTTCTCCATGAAATGGATTTCAGTTTACCTTCTATACTTAGGGTGCTTATCACTGTGAAGTTCTCGAACAAAGAGTTATTTGTTTATTACAAGTGATTCTCGTATCTCAAATCAAGCAAATGATAGTCTTCTTTTTCAGCAATAAGGAAGTTTCAATTAAAACAAATACTTCATTATCCCATCACAGCTATATCTCAATTCAATACTATGTTTTTATTCTTCCAATTTTACCAATCATTTGGTATGAAATAAGCTACAGCTAACAATAAAAATTTGTGCAATCTGTTTCAAGAGAATTTCTTTCCAAATGAAGATTATTGTCTTGATTACCTAAATAACACGTGTTTCTTATTTGGAGTTAAGTTGGTTTATTCATACAAAGAATATATATTTTCATAATTAAAGCAATCTATATGCTTGATGAGAGAGTACAAAATTGGAAATTTTAAATTCTCAGATCGAACAATCGTTCATTTCAGTATATAAAAACAAGCCGTACTCTTGATTCAAAGCATATTTAATTAGACGAAGAAATCCTTTTTATGTGTGCATTTGCGAGTAGGAAACATAACTGGATAAAACTATGGATCTTCTTTTCGTATGATGCTGGTACTATTTTTGTCACGAAAAAATCTCCAAAGATTGGCGTATGAAAGGACCTGTCGGCACTTGCCGTTTAGTTGCTGCGATACAGAGGTCGGGAAGATCACTTGCTCAAGTTAATAGAAATAGTTTCCATTCACTTGACTACACATTTCACTGAATGCTCACTTACTCAAGAACCTACTCAAAACGAATATTATGCAAGTAACTGAATATAGCAACTTGCTTCACCTTCATCATCTTCTTGCTATAGAAACATAGTAAAGAAGATGTGAATACCACACACACATCCAACCCCATTTAATTTTCTTCACCCCTTTCTTATCTCCAACGAAGATGAAGCCATCTGAAAGTTATGAAATATTATGCTATGTATTTAATTTGATGAGATGTACCTACTGAGAGAATTGCTTCAGGTATTTCCCATATGTGAATTGGAATTGATCTGCACCTTCAGAATGAATGAAAACAAATAATTTTCAAGTATTTCTAGGTAGAAAACATTTGCAGAAAAATAGTGTTATTGGTGGTGAAAGTGATATTATTGTGGGGTGAAAGTGATATTATTGTGGTGATAATGTAGATTGATGGACGACCCGTAGGAGAGTCAATGGCTAGCCATAGACGAACACATTTTCTGGCAGATTTGCACGCGGCGAGCAAAAGTGGCACATTTACTCGTGGCGAGCACCGTCGAGCAGTTTCATGACCGACACCATAAACATCCATGCCAGTCGTACGAATTATCCATCGTGCTGGTTCACCACTGGTAAATCTGCCTGTTTATGGGAGAATTTAACGATTAGCGCGACGGATTTGCATGGCTTGTGGTTCTATGGAAATTTCAAGAGGTTGCAAGCCACGCTAACTGCATTAAAGTTCACACCGAGCAAATGAGTATGTTTATGGGCTGAACTTGTGGCATCTAAGCCACGGCTTGTTCCGGATTTGCATGTCTCGTGATGTGGCGTGCCAAGTCCGCATAAATGTACAGATTTATCCGTCACTTCTGCTCGCCGTGTGCAAATCTGTCAGAAAATGTGTTCGTCTATGCCTAGCTAAAGAGCCACAAGCCATGCTAATCCGTCGCGCAAATCGTTAAATTCTTCCATAAATAGGCAGATTCACTCGTGGTGAACCAGCATGACGGATAATTCGTAGGACTGGCATGGATGTTTATGGTATCGGTCGTAAAAATCCTCGACGTTGCTTGCCGCGTGCAAATCTGTCAGAAAATGTGTTCGTCCATGGCTAGCCAATCTCGAAGGCCACCAAAATACACTTTTACGCAGAATGGCATATATCATATTTCTCCAAACGTCAATATGTGCAAATCTAGAGAGAAATTATGCAAGTAGTGAATTTTACTCTACTGGAGTAAAAGTAAAACGCCAGCTTTAACAAAAACACTTCAGTCAATAGACGTCATGAATTAATACATTTGAAAATAATAAAATATTTTGAAGAGTCCATCTCCATCACACATGCAAATCTTCATATTATTGATCATTCAAAAGATTTTTCTCCTCATGAAAAGTATCCCTTTTTCTGAATAGTAAATAAATGCCATCAATCTAAAATATTATTTTGTTACATATTTTCAAAATTTTAAAAGTCTTACAATAATAAACTATTATTTTAATTTCAGGTAGGGAATCTATATTTAGAAGGGAAGTATTATATCAAAATATTTTGACACTAGGATGTAGAACAACTTTTCTGAATATATGTTTCTTCGTAGATTTTCGCAGATATGTGTAGTTTCTCGGGTTTGTGCACGATCGTCACGATCGGTCTCCTTCCTTCGTGTTCTGCTTTGTATGGGGCCGGAGGAGGTCGGTGTTGGACACGACGTTGCCAGGTCGCCATAGGTGATGCTGGATGGATTATCTGGTGGAAACGTCGATGTTCCATCCCCGTTGATGTTTTGTTGTTGATTATTTTGTCGGTGGGTCAAGATAGATTGCCATATCGTTGGTAGTCTTGGACTGTCATCCCTTTTGTTCATCTTATGTGGTCATCACTTGCCAATGTCCGAGGAGTGTCATTGAAGTTTATGCTGTGTCCGATGTTGGTACATGTTGGAATACTAACAATGGGGTCTCCTTGTTTCATATAGAAATCTAGTGATTCTCTTTGCGGATGTTGATTCTTCTGTTTGTTTGGCCTATGAACGTCTTTTCGCAATTTCCATGGTATTTCATAGACTCCTTGGCACTCTAGTGGTATACGGTCCTTGGCATTCCTGAGGGTGGATCTTATTGTACGGTCTGTTGTAAACGTTGTAAGCCTATTGTGTCTGTGAATAATTCTACTGATCCTGTCTGTTGCATCCTTTATGTATGGTAAGAATGTTTTGCCAATCGGTGATTCCTGAACCTCACGTAGTTTTTTTCTCTCCAGATGCTGCATTGATAGTTCTTTTGGAGTATCCATTCATCTGGAGGGTCGTTTCGATAATATCCAACTTCTCTTTTATGTGGTCGTTGTCCGCCAGTCTTCTTGATCGAGTTATTAGTGTCTTCACCACTGAGTATATTTGTTGTGGATGGTGATGGGAATTTACGTTCAAGAATCGATTGGTGTCAGTTTTCTTGCGATATACTGTGTGACCCAGGGTGCCGTCGGGCTTCTTCATTATCATAACATCTAGAAAGACAAGTTTGTTTCCTTCTTCTGCTTCCATAGTGATGAAAACATCACTCGAGTTCAAAACAATCGAATTTATAGACATCACCTGAAGATGCCAAATGTGAATTTGCCGAAACGTCGTGAAATAAGAACACAGAACGCGGACAGAAGCCCGAGAAACTATCTCAACATATTACCTATACCCTCAAAAATCTACAAGAAATATGTATATACATATATAATTACAGAGGAAATAAAAATCTTAATGAACTCTGAAATTTTCTGATATAGAGATGCTTCCTGATTATCTTCTCCTATATTTTATTCTTCTAAATTGCCAATCTTGTTTGTATTTCATTATTTTTCTTTATTCCGAAGTCAATGTTTAGATTCTAAAGGCAGAAGAGGAATTTTTATTAGAATTCGGGAGTAAGTATATAACATCATTCTTCGCTTCGTATTTTTCCTCTTAAAATAAATGTTTGCTGTACATCATTTTTGAACTTGTTTTATTCTTTCTCGCCATTCCAACAAATATCTATAAATATTCTAAACACCCAGAAGTAACTCAATTCCGCGAAGAAGCGAATAGAACTAAATCTATTGAACAATCGTGCAAACAGGAACATAGTGAATGAGAAACTGATTTGAATCTGTTAGCTATATATTTGAGAATTGATTATTGCAAATCGCCTTACCAAAGATTTAGTAATGGTCATGATGTTTGATGAGCGTGTCAATAAAAGCAAAAAAGAGAACGGACGGATTGACTTTTAATCCCCATACCTAAGTGTGTCCCAAGGGTTCCCGTACCTTATACAATTTTGTGTTGAAGTTACATAAAGTGGGTGAATGGTGTTTTCATTTCCTCCCAGAAACGAAACAATGTAATATGTTTGATCCAAGTTCATCTCATTGCAGTAACGTGAATATGATGAATAAAATAACTTCAATTCTGCAGGGAATACATTTTATATATAGTCAGTGGTTGGAAGCAATTCATTTGGTATAAAATCAATCAAAGAGAAACACAACCAAACCGAAACTGGCTAACCTATAGCTATTCAAGTTTCACGCAATCTGATCACTATGTCAAAAGCAGAATGAAAAAGGAGAAAACAAATATATATATATATATATATATATATATATATATATATATATATATATATATATATATATATATATATATATATATATATATATATATATATATTTGTTATAAAGGAAAGACTTTCTGGATACTGGTCATGTCCCCACTAATCCATTCGATATTACGTGTATTGCAATTTTAATAAAGAAATTAATTTTCAGTATTCACAATGGCAGCAATCGCGTCAGCATACGCACTGTCAGCGTTTGCAATGTTATCATTTCCAACTCTACCTTGATTCTCTTGTGAGAAATCGTCTGGTGTATCATCCATATTAGTTTCTGTCACATGATCACCATTTCTGAATAATACTTCTGCTTCAGATAGCAATTGTCTACCAGTGAAATGATCAGGTATTAACTCAGATTCATCTCCTGAATCTTCATCAGTGAGTACATGAGGTTCAGGTGGATATATATATATATATATATATATATATATATATATATATATATATATATATATATATATATATATATATATATATATATATATATTCATCTTTTATTGATCGTCCAATATGTTTGCATTAGCAAAATAAAGGAAATTGCGGTACTTCTTGCAACTTACGTGGAGCGAATATCCATTATTCTGCCGGGTGAAAGAAAACGATCGTTTAACACCTCATCTCACAGAATGAGTGTCTCAACTGTGCATGAAACATCAAAACATACGCAGTTCGATGCATAAACAGAACTATCCAAGCGCCATCTGAATTTTTAATATGTAAGTTCCATTTTTATGGGCGGTAGAAAACTGCCTTGTTTCTGTTACCATATACGTCAGTGCTTGAAGGGTTGATATTACATAGTAGAACTATAATAATGCGAAATCAACTTTGAAGAAAACATTTCTGGAATTGAGTAATGTTAATGTTTGATTGATTGAAGATTATTTTATATTATAAATGTTGTTATCTACAAGAATAAGTTCTGTAGATATTAAGAATATGCAGATTACTATAAATGGGAAAAACATTCTTCATGACAACGAAGTTGAATGTTTGGGTACAATTGTATATTGTAGATTGAAATTCCATGCACATGCAGACTATGTTATGAGAAAATTCTCAAAAAAAGTTGGATTGAAAACCAGAATAGGTAAGAATATGTCAATGCAGAAAAAATTATCGTTTTAAAACACCATTGCACTTCCTCATTTACAGTTCTGTTCAACGTTATTGTTTCTTCTACCACAATATGAAATGAGCCAGTTGAAAAAGTCCAAAACAGAGCTATACCACTGATGTAATCGTTATACATCTGTTGAATCCATATTGAGTGTCCAAAATATGTTGTCTGTCAAACAAAGAAGTGTTAATTTGTTCATATTCGAACTGAAACAAAATATATTACCTGAAAATACCTGTGATAAACTGAAAGTATTTAGAGATGTACATAATTATAATACTGGAAATCGGACAAATCTTAATTTACTGGATAGATGTAACACCACCCAAATGCTAAACTCCGTTTTATACAAAGGCTTGATAGAGCTCAATTAATTACCTGACTATTGAGAACTGTGATTCATGAAACCAGTTCAATAAGTTTTTGTTCATAACTAAATGTTGGCGTGTTTGTCATATTTTATTTTATTTTTATAATTTCATAACTTATCTGAATTTTAACCGACGAAATCAAGCAGGGGAAGGTTCTCTAGTTGACGCGTATATTTTTTTTATGTATCCATCCCTAAGGGTAGCAAAATGGAGAATATTCATCGTTCACCTTCTGAATTTTGGTACGTTAACCGATTCTATCAGGCATAACTTTGTAGAGGGTTTTCCAATTTGGATGATTCTTTTTTTATTAGATAGGGTATACCTCATAGTTGATCATATTCCAATTTGGAAATGAATAATCCACCTCAATGGGTAGAAGAATAGGGGATGATTGATTTTTCACTTGTGAACATTGGCACACGTATAGTAGTTGATATTGACAGATTCTCCTACAACTGTCACAATAATTACATTCTATGAAAGGATGGAATTATATACAAAGTGATGAAATCAACTAACCAGAACTCTCAAAAATAATTTATATATATAACAATAAATAGTTAAAGTAGATAATCATGTTATTCAATAGTTAAAAGTTGAAGTAAACTAGGTAAGTGAGTATTTTGGAAGTAATCAAAAATTAAGTAGGTAATAATTGATAGATTTCAGTCACAAAAAATTTAAAAATAAAAACTATTTAACAAAAAATCAAACCGACGATAAAATCAACTGAAAAGCAAAAAATAAAATAAACCTTCTAGTCTTAATGATAATTGCCAAACTAATGTGAGTAACTAACTAGCGGCGCCAAACAAAAGAATTGAATTAGGAAAGCGTAAAAGGTTTTTTATCTTAAATAAATAATGATCTTCGATAATTGTTTGTTTGGCGCCGACTCGAAATTACTTACCTACATTGGTTTAGGAGCTCAATTATCATTAAGACTAAGAAGGTTTATTTTATTTTTTGCTTTTCAGTTGATTTTTTCGACGGTTTGATTTTTTGTTAAAAAGTTTATTTATTTAATGAGGTTCAGTTTTCCTACATAATAATGTTTATAACGAATCCTGATTGCCAACTTTTCTGATTTTATGTAGTACTGATGCTAAATAAATACATTATAACTATTCTTTAGTAATACTTTTATTTTTTATTTCTTGTTGTATTCTACACTTTTCTGATACTGTTAATTTATTAGATCGCTAAGTGATAACATCTGCCGGTCCCCAGTCCGGAAAAAAGAGGAATTTGATACGAAATCAAAACAACAAATTATCGAAAATTCAGTTCCATTACGTTTCTTTCGATTTTTTCGGCACATTCAACTGACTTCGAAGAAGCATATTTTTACAAAAATAGGCAGAGTTACATTCAAGGTTGAAGAAAAAATCTCCGCCTATGTTCGGCATGTACGGTCAAAGCGGCAAATCCTATTATGCTTCGCTCGGGTTTTTCAGCTCATTCCACTGACATTGGATATACTATATCAAGGAGTCAATATTACTACATACACTTTGAGCATCTTTTGAAAATAAAGGTGTGAATGAATTGTTGTAATGACTCATCTCATCATATTTAGATATTTTCTTGGTTCTCTGTATGGGTTTTCGTCTTTTCATTTTTCGTCAACTATAACATTGTTTCCTGATAACAATCCATTTAAAAATTCTACTCACACTTTGTCAATTGGGTTATATGGCGCAATACCTTTCATTTAGCCCCTTTTGTTCTGTTGGGTCATTTTATTTTGATGATGTTGCATGAAAAATATTACTTTGACATTCTTCGATTGAATATATTATACCTCAAATCCGGCGTTGCAAGAATTCACCAGCACAAAAACGAAAAAAAAACAAACAAAACCAGCTATAAAACATGACATATTGTAAAACACTTCCTCCAATCTTTCGCTATAAAGCACCCTTGGGAAAACGTCTTGATGTCTCGTCGAGAAGTTATCTCAGAAAACGTTTTGTTTTTATTACTACTTTCAACAGAGACATGCGGCCAGGGGTGGATTGGAAAGGAAGTTTCTAGCTAGAGGTACGCCTCTATAAAAATAATGTAACAACCGTGTATTGAATCTGCATATATTTATTTATATATATATATATATATATATATATATATATATATATATATATATATAACGAGAATAAGAGAAATTTGTTACGAATCCAAGAGGGCCCACCATCCGCCTACAGCCTGTTTCATGGTTTCCCAATCATCAGGACGGATTGTGGTCTCTTTCAAATTCGTATCAAATATCTCGTAGTGGTAATACCTATCGGCAAGTACAAAAATGTGAAGAGCAACAAATTATAGATAGTGACACCTATAATCTGTGCGGTGAAGCTTAGACCTGTTATCGTGGAATTTCAATGACACGAAATTTCGTGCACATTAATAGGTCACCAACAGATGTCAGCATAGGCCAATCCACGACATATATATTATATATATATATATATATATATATATATATATATATATATATATATATATATTTTTATATATATATATATATATATATATATATATATATATATATATATATATATATATATATATATATATATTTATTATATATATATATATATATATTATATATATATATATATATATATATATATATATATATATATATATATATATATATATATATATATATATATATATATATATATATTATTATATTAATCATCTGAGAGACCAGTCATTAAAAATTCTTCACGCTTGAAGTTTCAAAGTAATATTTTATCAGCTCTAATAACTGAGCGGCAAACTTTGAGCGCCGCGGCGCTTTGACCGAAACATAACGGAATTTCGGCTGGCTCTGCCAAAACTCTTGAATCGTTCGAAAAAAGCAGCGAATTTTTAATTTGTTGTTTTTTTCGTATCAAACCTCTTTTTCGGCAACGACTCAAATTAACGGTATCAAATGCAGAAACCACAAAAAAATAACTAAAGTAGTTATAATATTGACCATTATTACACGGTAAAAATAAAATTCGATCGGCATGTTATTTTATTGAACAACCGGAAACTAAATAAAAGGCAACAAAATCAAACCGTCGAAAATCGGCTTTGAAAAGCAAATAAGGTAAACTTCGGTCTTTGAAATTGAGCTCAAAGCCGGTAGCCGGTGTAAACAATTCGATCAAGCAAACGGTTGAAAGATCAAAATTGCCGCTGATTCGCTTATCTTTACGCCCAATTCAGTTGCTGGTTTGCACAGTATACATTATTTAGGAGCTCAGTATCATTAAGACTGAGAAGTTTATTTTATTTTTGCTTTTCTCATTTATTTTTGAAATGTTATTTTAAATTTTTTGTGCTAATCTTCGATATTACCTACCGTACGATTACTCAAATACTCACTTACGGTTTACTTAACTTTTATTTGAATAACTATTTCTCAACTTTATTGTATATATAGTATTTTGAAGTTCTGGAATTTTCATCGCACTATAATTCCATCGCTTCATAATATATTGTGACGGTTGAGAAATCTGTCAATATCGCTTTATACGTGTTGCAATTTCACAAGTGAAAATCATATCCCTTCTTACCCATTGAGTGACCTTTCAAGAGCTTGTCACTAGGTATCCTATCTAAAAAAGTCATCAATGAAACCCTAAAAGTGCCTGAAATCGTTAACCCAAGAATGAAACGAGAATATTCTCATTTTGCGCCAGAGAGATTCAAAATACGCGTCACTGAAACCTTCCTGCGATTTCTGGTTAAAACGACATGTTAGTATAAAAAAAAACAAAATGACAAACGCATATGAACTTTTAACGAACTGGTTTCTAATCAGTTTAATAGTCGAAAGTGTCATGCGCCTTTAAAAACAGTTTGCGCAATGATGACCTATCGGCTAAATGACTGTCCGATTTATTAATAACCCAAATACTTCGGTTATCACGAGTATTTCGATATTTTTGTTTCATTCGAACAGGAAATTATTCTTTGTTTGACGAACACATATTTGACGCTCAAATTCCAGATGTAACGTTACATCGCTCGTTTGTTCACTGGCTTTTCATTTGGTGAGAACAACTGACAGAACGAAGAGTGCATTTTTTAAAACGCAATTTTCTGCGTATATTCTTACCTTTCTGGTTTCAATCAACTTTTCTTCAAACATATCTGCATGTGCATAATTCTCCTTACAATTGTCCCAAACTTCAACTTCGTTGTCATAAAATGTTTTCCATTTATAATAATCTGGCATTAAATTCTTGGAACATGCAAGCTGACATTTAAATAAAAATAACTTCAATCAATCAAGTACTCAATTCGAAATGTTTCTTCAGTTGTTTCACAGTTTACTATAAATCCCGCCTGACTGGTAAAAGAAGTTACCGCCAAAAATGGAACTTTAAAATTCGGAAATGGATTGCTAATTTGTTTTCATGCACGGTGAACATTCCGGAGATGAACGTTCGTTTTCTTTCACCGGCGAAGACAATATATTCTCCGCCTGAAAAGCCGCAATTTTATTGCCCAATGCAAAACATATTAATATTATTAGTATATAATATATATATATATCACCCTGAACCTCTGTACTCTTTGATGAAGATTCGGAGATGAATCTGAGTTAATACTGATCATTCACTGGTAGACTTGCTATCTAACGAAGTTATTCGAAATGTGATCATGTGACGAAACTAATATGGATGATCACCAGACATTTCTCCAGAAATCAAGGTAGAGTTGAAATGATAACTTCAAACGCTGACGTGTATGTAGCGATGCTACCATTTGAATACTGAAAATTAATTTCTTTATTAAAATTGCAATACATATCGAATGGATTGGGTTATGACCAGTATCCAGAAAGTCTTTCCTAGCGGCGATTATTCCGAATATAAAAATATGTCAGCCACTGAATTATTCGGGTTATTTTTCGATGATTCAGTCACATCTTTGTTGCTCCAAAAAATACCGAGATATGCTTTGTTTATGAACTTTCCTGGCCCCAAAGTAACACTTGCTGAACTGAAATGCTTAATTGGTATATTGATTGTGAGTGGTTAAAATGAGTTGCCTGGAAAAAAAAAATAACTGGGTTTCTGAAAACGATATGAAGAACTCAGCTATCAGTAACGCGATGAGGCGAGATCGTTTTTTTTGAAATAATGCGTTTTATTCATTGTCCTGATCACGCGCAGATAAATAACGCACATGAGTTATGGAAACTTAGACCAATGATTGAGAAGATAAAAAAAACTGTTTATAAAATTTTGTACCCGAACAGCATATTAATTATGATATATCGATGATAAAATATTTTGGGCACCATGGGTGCAAACAATTTATATGTGGTAAGCCCATACGATTCGGCTACAAAGTTTGGAGTATGAATACCAAAGAGGGTTACCTTATAAATTTCGAAGTATATCAAGGTAGAAGATTTGTTGGAAACGAGAAAGATGAGCGAGCTTTTGGAAAGGCGGCTGCTCCGTTTGTTGCTATGTTACAAGACCTACCTAATAAAAATCTGCACTATAAATTCTACCTAGATAATCTGTTCACAGGTTTTTGAATTTTCTACGATTGAATGGATTTTCAGGAACAGGTACAATGAGAGACCACCGGATTCCAAAAGAGTGACCTCTCAAAACGAAGGCACAACTCAAAAAAGCACCAAGAGAAACATTTGATAACTGTATTGCTAAAGATGTTGGTATCATTTCAGCCAGATGGGTAGACAATAGTATCGTTGCTGCCGCCTCGACTTCATATGGAGTACAACCAACATCTAATGTAAAACGTTATCCTCAGAGAGAGAAGAAGATGATACAGGTACCGAGACCTCATCTTATCGGTCAATTTAATGATTTTATGGGGGGAACAGACCAAATGGATGAGAATTGGGGTAGATACAGAATATCAATGCGTGACAGGAAGTGGTGGTGGTGCATATTCACTTCGATGTACATTCAGAACAATTATCATTCCGTAGACACATTGCACAAACATATCTGCATAAAAATGGCGTATTCCCAAAAGTCGGTGGACGCCCTTCCACTGATAAAAACAGTATTTCGTGTAATAGAGTGGCTGATAATGTAAGATATGATGAAATGAATCATCTCCATACCCCCAATGAAAAAAGGCGACGCTGTGCAGGCTAAGGCTGTATATCCAGTGTTAGAACCATGTGTAGCAAATGCAACGTGGGTTTGTGCATTGATTGCAATCAGATATTCCACACGCCATGAACATTGATGGACACTGAAACAGTTATTCTGAATTCGTTACTTTTTTATTTTTATAAAATGAATAATTTTCCAGCTCATCAAAAGTCTTGTATTAATTTTTGTACCTCACCTTCAATGAAAGTACTAGGCGTTACCAAAAGGTAACGGCTCATATCTCCCACTGGAAAATAATTCTATCGGAAATTTTGTATAACCAAGTCACATTACTTCATTGTATCAGAAAAAGACCTTTTTTGAAACAAAATAAAAAAATGTCAAACTTTGGACTTGAAGGGTTGAAATTTATAATAATAATAATAGGGTTTATTCAAATTCAAGTTCACAAATGCATACAATAATGGAGTTCTATCGAATGAACGGAAGATATCACTGAAGCTGCTCTGATTGCAGCTTGTGCGTGATAGTGTGTGGAGCTATGAATTCATATCATATGAACAATTACAAACTATGCACCAATAGAAGTAAAAGTAACTGAAGTAAATATTGAACTATTGATTTACTCCTGTTGATAAAAAAATACTTTTAAATATATAAAATTCTGGGGATAAAAAAATAAACACAAGAAACAATTATTAACCTGAGAGTACAATTACAAATTGATATGTGAACATTATTATGATCATATCTACAGTGGATATGAAACGAGACATAGGTAATTTATGTAAAATCATCAAGTGGTTTATTATAAACCGGACTCCCATGCACAACCCCGGGTTTCTATGGGATTCTTGTTTTGTTTACTATAGGTTATATATCTGTAAACTTTCACCACATACATGTATTCTTGGTAAATACACATTATTATTATATATTATATTTCATTGTGCATACCCAGGAAGATGCACAGGGCTATGTTCCCCTCGTCGACAGCTTCGTAGACACTCCTTAGTAGATTGCTGATGGCGTCATTTGTTGATTTTCCTTCCCTAAATCCAAATTGTGGTTCAGATAATAATTTATATTTATTTAGATATATTTCTGATCTCTGCTTTACAACTTTTTCAAATTTTTTTGTTAGGGTAGTAATCAGCCAAATAGGCCTGTAGTTAACCGGTAGAGTTTTAACACCTTTTTTATATACAGGTTTGACCACCGCCAGTTTGAATTCATTGGGGACATAGCCATCTTGTATAATTAAGTTAATTAGATATGCTAACTGGTGCGATATTTGTCTCGAGATAAGTTAAGTGTCTCGGTTTTGATGAGGTCATAGCCAAGAGACTTGTTTATTTTCAGATTTGATATTATTGTTTCAATTTCTGTATGACTTGTTGGTTCTAGGAAAAAGGATTGGAGCGTGGGCTCTGGTCTGTAAGGTATTTCTTCTTGAGGAGTTATTTTGTTAGCCATCTCTCTACCTACATTAACATAATAATTATTTAGCGAGTTTGCGATGTCTAAGTCTTTGTATACAGATCCACCATCAGCAAGCCGTATTTGTGCAATTTCATGTTCATTTGTTGTTGGAAAAATTTCATTAATAGTCTTCCAAATATTATTTCTGTTGATTTTTTCTCTATAATAATTATTTTTAGTATTTTTTATCAAAATTTCAAGGTGATTTTCATATTTTTTGTACTGTTCCCTATGAATGTTTGGGTCCTTTTTGAATTTATTATATAATTCATTTTTTGATTGATGGAACAAAGTAATCCAGCAGTCAACCATGGTTTCCTACGAATGTCTCTTTCTGTTTGTTTGTCTGAGGTGGTTCTATGTTTTATGATATTCCGAAGCGTTCCGATGGAGTAAGTTGCTGCTTGTTGGGTGTTTTTCATGTTGTAAAATAATGTCCAGTCGAAAGCATCTAGATCAAACTTAACTTGTTCATAATCGGTATATTTTTTGTATCTAGATGTGTCGCTGGCTTGTGTATGAAGTTTTTCAAACAGGATACTCACAGCTTCTGTATAATGGTCAGTTAGTCCGCTCTTCAATATGCATGGTAAACAGTTATTTCTTATATTTGTGGTGGTGTTTTTGAGGAAGCAATGATCAATGCAGCTCACAGACTCGTGTTGCTCACGGGTTCTTTCGTTTATCAGTGAGATTGTATTCACCTAGTATTCACCTAGTATGTTCAGATAGTCATTGACAATTCTATCATTCTCATCTAATGAATTTGAATTCATGTCACCGATAATTATGTGATTATTTATTGATTTTTTTTGTTCCAGGTACCTACCCAAATGGTCTATGAAGAGTTCGGAGCTCCCACATGGGGATCTATAGAGGCCAGTGATTGATATTTCAGTTTTGCTATATGATGTTAATTCTAGTTCTATGCATTTAGAGTCATCTATTCTTATTATTCTGTTTATTTAATTATATTGGCTCAAAATAAATATTATTACTCCATCATTTTTGTTTTTTGTGCCTTCACTATATAGTTAATCATATCCATCCAGTGAAAAAAAATTTGGGTCCTGCACCTGGAATGTTTCACTCAATACGATACAATCAAATTTTATTTTGCTTTCGTTGAGCATAATTGTAAATTCATCAAAGTTTTTTGTAATACTTCGAATGTTTTGATGTAATATATTGAAACATATTTCACGATCTATCTCACTGTTGAAATTTTCAGTCAGATATATATATTTTTGTATAGGTTTGAAAATTGGTGAATTATTTTTATGATGTCATATGCATTTATGATTTTATTGAAGAAAATTACTTAAGTTACTGAGGTAAACTAGGCGTGATTTGACTTTACCTGGAAGAATGCTTATTTTATGGAAATATCTGGTCTCGAAGAACGAAAATGAAATTATATTTTTCCTTGTCAAAAATTGTCAATCAATTTATTTCTCAAAAACAATAAATTCACAGTCAACTATTCTCATGCAGTTAAATGAAATGGGAACATATACAGTGTGAATAATATATAAATCTCCAACATTTCTCCCACCCAGTAATTGCTCCTATTAACAATTACTTTCTTCTTCACTATCCTTCTGAACAGGTAGGATGCAAAGCCTGGAAACTGGTCTTCGATAAACGGTCTTTTTCGCGGTCATCACGTCGACTATACGAATCTTTCCATCTTTCGCAGGATATAAATTTACCACTATGCCTTTAGGCCAACAATTCCTAGTTGTATTTGGATCAAAAATTAGTACAACATCCCCCAATTTGATGGATTTCTGTTCTTTGTGCCACTTGGTCCGTTTTGTGAGTGAGAGTATATATTCACGGGACCATCGTTGCCAAAAGAAATCGGAAATTTTCTGGGCTGCCTTCCACTTCGTCAACAGATTGAGATTTTTCTCTTCTATTTTAGCACATGGCAATGCGGCATATGACGGCCCTATCAGGAAATGATTCGGAGTTATTGCCTCAGGATCATTTGGATCAATCGATACGTGAGTCAGTGGTCTTGAGTTTATAATATTCTCTATCTCGGCGAAAGTTGTTCGAAGAACATATTCTTGAGGATATCTTTCTTTCAAAACTTCCTTGAGGTTTTTCTTTATGGATTGGATCAATCTTTCCCACGCACCACCCATGTGCGGAGCTGAAGGGGGATTGAAAGTCCATTTAGTTTTTTTCAATGTACAGAATGCTTCGATTTCTTCTTGATTTAATTTCCCAAGATTTTCAGCCAACTCCTTCTCAGCACCTTTGAAATTAAGTCCATTGTCGCTGTACATTTCCTCTGGAAATCCTCTTCGGCAACCAAATTGTCTAAATACATGAATGAAACCATCAGTGCTCAGGTCGTGTGCTATTTCTAAGTGAACTGATCGGGTTACCATACAGGTGAATAAAACTCCATACCTCTTCTCGTGAGATCTTTTAACGGTCACTTCAATGGGCCCAAAATAATCTACACCAGTTTTGATGAACGGTCTGATAGTTGGCTCGAGTCTACAAACTGGCAATTGACCCATAATTGGAACAACTGGAGAACTCCTTCTATTTTTGCAAACTTGACAATTCGCCCAACAACTTCTAACTGCTTGTCGGATTCTGATAATACAATACTTCTGTCGAAGATTGTTAACAACAATTTCTTGGCCGTGGTGGTTGACAAGTTCATGATGATATTTGATTATAAGTCTGGTTATTTCATGTTTTGGGTTCAATATGATAGGTTTTTTCATATAATCACATAGAGGTGCATTGTTTATCCTTCCTCCATGTTTCAATAATCCATCTGTTTCGTCGTAAAAACAATCAAGAGCGTACAATTTATTTGAAGATTTCAGTTCTCTTCTTGATTTCAAAGTGCAAATTTCTTCAGGATACGATTCCAATTGTACCTTCTTCAGCAAGAAAATTTCAGATTTTTCCAGTTCAGAAGGATCAAGTTCACCACTTCTTCTGTTTTTCCTACAATTTTCAATGAATCTGAAAATCCATGCTGTCGACCGTAATAACTTCTGCCATTTGTTGAAGTATTTCAGATTTGGTATATCAGCTTTTGTTTCAATTTGAACACAAATGAAGTTTTTACGAATTTCTAATTCTTCTTCATTGACAATTGAAGAAGTTTCCTCTTGAGGCCATTGATCGGACGATTGCCACAAAAATTCGGGACCATTAATCCATCTACTAGAGCTTGAAAAGTCAGTCTGACCATAGCTTTTTGTTGCTTCATCAGCGACATTATCTCTGTATTTCACATATCTCCATTCAAGAACGTTGGTAGGTTCTTGGATTTCACCAAGACGTTGTGCCACAAACATCTTGAATCGCCTTGCTTCGGAACGAATCCAAGACAGGACGGTTTTGGAATCGGTCCAATAAAACGTATTAGAAATATTTAGTTCCAAAGATTTTTTTAGGCTAGCGCCTAGTCGTGCTCCTATCAAAGCTGCCTGTAGTTCTAGGCGTGGTATTGATAAGGGTTTCAGGGGTGATACACGAGTTTTCGCATTTAAAAAACTTACTTTGACATTTTCATTCTGTTGCCATCGTAAATACGCTATACTGGCGTATGCGTTTTCGGATGCATCAGTGAAAATATGTAGCTGAAGGTTACTCGAATGTCTATCCATCGGGCAGTATTGTCGGGGAAGTTTGAATTGAATAATATTTTTCAGATCATCAATCCATTTTGTCCATTTCATATACAGGGTTTCAGGAATTTCATCATCCCAGTCTATTCTACTTCGCCATATATCTTGAAGTAGTATTTTTCCCTGAATTATGAAATTTGCAAGAAATCCGAGTGGATCAAAAACCGACATCACTACTTGCAAAACGTCTCTTTTTGTCGGTTGTCTTTTATTTACTAATATATCCTTATCTACTTTATGGAAGTTGGTTTTAAAAGTGCATGTGTCTTCTATAGGATCCCACCATACACCGAGTATTCGTTCAGATGATAATTCGAAATGATTGTCAATTCTTTTTTGACAATCTGCCAAAATATTTTCATCCAAATGTCTCAGTAAACGAGAATCATTGGCAACCCAATTACAAATCATGAAACCTCCTCTATTATGTACAAAACATACATCACGTATCAATGATGTTGCCTCTTCTTCAGTATCCGCTCCACCCAAGTAATCATCCATGTAGTGAGAATCGATTATTGCTTTAGCAGCATCTGGATACTGATGGCTGAAGAAACGGGCATTTCTGTTTTTAGCTTCTTGTGCCAGGCATGGACCACAGGTCGATCCGAAAAAAACTACATTGATTTCGTAGACATCTGGTTCCGTTTTCCTTTCCATACCCCTGTATAATATTCTTTGGGAGATTCGATCTTCCTTTCTCACCTTCACCTGTAAAAACATTTCTTTGATATCAGCTGTGAAGGCATATTTTTTCGTCCGGAAATTGAGAAGAATTGTTTGCAACGAATTATATAAGTCAGGTCCTGTCAATAAACAATCATTTAGGCTTACCTGATGAGATTTTGCTGATGCATCAAAAACTACTCTCAATTTTGCGGGTTTATTCGGATTGGTAATTCCAAAGTGAGGGAGGTACCAAATCTTCGTGGAAGGAATATGGATATATTCTGGAGAAATTTTCGAAATATAACCTTTTTCTTCCATGTCCTGTATTTTCCTCACATAATTTTCAGCAAAAGATTTGTCTTTGTCCATTCTTCTTTCGGTGGCTAGCAGTCTCCTCAAGGCATTTTTCTTACTTTCGGGAAGAAACACATCATCAACTTTCCAAAGAAGCCCTGTTTCATACCTATCTCCCATCCTCTTCATTGTACTATCAAGAATTTGTTCAGCACGACGATCTTCCTTAGACATTGACTTATCCAATTCATTGCATGTTTCGATTTTCCAGTGTTCTTTCACAAGGTCATGTAAAATGTCGAGGTCGTCCTTCACCTTATGATCAGTGAAACAAACAAACCGTCCTTGTACACTTCCATTATTCACTTTGAAATTCCCATGGATGACCCAGCCGAGAGCTGTTTTGCTGGCAGCAGGACCATGCCACGGCCCAGAAATGATTTTTTTACTCACGAGCAGTTGCCAGTTATCCTGTCCAATCAATAATTTAGGTTGCGCGTCAATCAAAGATGTGAAGCGGTTATCAATGTATGGATAATGTTCATTGATTTCCTGAATATTGATGGTTTGGCTGGGTAAAGATAGACCTTTGATAGTTCTGACATGGCGTAAAAAGAAATTCGAATTTGTATCCGATTTTGATGAAATTTTGAAACTCACAACTCTAGAATCGTTTTTTTTAATTTTTCCTTAAAAATTGTTGTAATTAATTAATTTATTTATTTGGAATGACAATATTCACGTATAGATTGGAACAATATATATATATATATATATATATATATATATATATATATATATATCTATGACTCACCTTTAAAACTTAATTTTTCCTGTTCTGGTTTCAACTAAAAAACTGTTGAGTAGTCGATACAAACACATTGACACAAATTACACATTAGAAACTTCAACAACTTTGAAATCATATATAAACAAATAAGACCGTTTAAATGAAAGAACCACAACCATGTATAGTCAATATGCAACTGATCATCCCACCAGAAATATCCCAGCGCTACATAGATAAAGAAACGAAAAAACAAAACAAATCTATTGTGTATCATTATTCAGAAATCTGTTTTTCTTTTAAACCTTTCTAGAATATGGGTGAATATTTTTGTCAGGTACCACTCCTTTGGTTTACGCAATTATCATGGATATTGATTTGAATCATTTGTGTCAACAATTGGGTAAACCAAAAAAGTTGTACACAAAACCAGACAAAAATATACACCCATATTCTAGAAAGGTTCAAAAGAAGAACAGATTTCTGAATAATGGTACACAAAAGATTTGTTTTGTTTTTTTCGTTTCTTTATCTATGTAGCGCTGGAATATTTCAGGTGGGATGATCAGTTGCATATTGACCAGACACGGTTGTGTGTTGTTTCATTTCAACTTGTCTGTATTTGTTTATATACAATTTTAAAGTTTTTAATGTGTAATTTGTGCCAATGTGTTTTTATCGGCCAGAGTTTGTATCGGCTACTCAACAGTTTTTTAGTTGAATTCATGCGCAGGAAAAACTTAGTTTTAAAGGTGGCTCATAGATATGTTCTTTGTTCCAATCTATACGTTAATATTGTCATTTCAGCTTTGAAAAAGGAATAAATAAATTCCGAAATTAGTTTTACTCCCTGTTCCTAATTCCCGTTAAATCCAACTATATTCAATTCTTGAAACGATGAATCATTTATCAAGAAATTAACAACATAACCTCTGAGGTCCTACAAAATGTACGAGAATTCCATGATCGACTTGCTTATTGTCAATAGTGAATGGTGGTCAGTTTGAACATTTAATTTAATTGTGAAATAAATTGAAAAACACTTCCTATACATTATGTGACATTATTTCCTTCATTCTACGTAAAGTATAAAACATTTACATTTCCAAAATGAATTTTCTCAGTTATGATTGCACCAAATTTGAAAAACTTCTAATATTTCTGAACAGGGCATAGAAATCCCTTTTGAACAAGATGACACACGATCCCTCTTATCTTTAAAATTTTTGAGGGTCGCTCATAATTCAGAGGGGGTTCAAGAAGAGGGTAATATTTTCATACTGTGAATTGTCAAATTGACAATTGAAATCGACCTGTTTCGGGTTTTTTTAAACAAATACATGATAACGCTACCTATGGACCGCACTGTATATATACATATATATTTTAATATATATATATATATATTTATATAACTAAAATGGTATCAACTCGTAGAAATAAAAAGTTTGGAGAAGAAAATTCTTTGAAAGTTGTTCATCAGAAAGTTCTACGTGACACAGAACATTTTGAAATATATATATATATATATATATATATATATATATATATATATATATATATATATATATATATAATATTTTTATTTATATGGTCTATGTCACATAGAACTTTTAATGATGAATAACTTTTAAAGGAATTTTTTTCGACAAAGTTTTTGGTTTTTATGAGTTGATAACATATTTTTGCATTTTCGCAGTCATATATATATATATATATATATTTATATATATATATACCTACAATTTCGTAGGTGTGGGGCTATTTATATAGCTCATAGATTCGAATGAAATTTACCGTTGTTGTGAATCCAATAAATAGTAAACTGTTACTGCAATTTTGATACCTATTTTTTAAGTTTGAACGGCAGTTTCAGCATTACAATATTGACAAACTAAATTGAAAGTCCCGAATATTGCAGTCCATGACATATAAAGCTGTTTAATATTATTGTAATTGGTAGTTGTCAGGGAACATTTTAGTGGGATATTTCTGTTCTTTTTACATAGCACGGATTGTAGTATCAACGACGCGATGTTGACTCATGATACATAACTAACAATTTATTGAGTTTTAGCATAGAGAGCCATTTATTCGACCTGTTTTTTCACCTTTAATGTGACGTGGAACCAAAGCGTGACAATGTCCAGCTTTTACGTCACGTCGCGTTCAATTTGAAGTAAATTATCTTCGATCTGTCTGCGGAAGTCGTTTTTTACATTTCCTATAATTATTTTCATCCTGATAGCTGAATATAGAAAATTTCATACGAATATTTCATTCAGAATGAAAAAGCATACATACACGTGAAAACACTTGCCTTTGTATGAGAAAAATATCCTACACCAATTTTTCCCGTTCCTAGTTGAGGATTATAAGTGGGCAGGTGAATATGTTACTATGATATAGCAGAAAAATTGATATAATTGATTCTTCCAACCTTAAACTTCTTTTCTTGGAGCGGTTGGCAAGAATAATATCTTATGAAGGAAGTTGAGGAAGATGACACACCGAAATGAGTTTGTATGCGTTTTATATGTCAGATTTGTAGTTGGTATCATAATTGACAAATTGAAAATCCTCTTCAGATGATGATTTATCACGGAATTGAGAAAGATGGGTTCAACCTTTATACGTAATAAAATATTATTAGGCAATGATATCAAATATTGAGATTTCATTAGTGAAACGCTGATGATGGGTATTTTAAACGAAAACGACAAGAGTACATCTCCAGGACAACTCCCCAGGGGAATATTTATTCAGTGTAATCATCATTATGATCCCTTTGAGATTATTTTATCGTTTTCTCTCTGAGAAGAGAATGCAACCTGAGAGCATTTGTTTCTCTGGCTTACTCAATCTCTCGGTATATTTGGCTTCTGTATTTCTCAAGCATAACCTGTTGGTTCAAGATTTCTGAATTCTATTATAACTGTTCAACTCAATCAATTATCAGTGGGAGTCTTATTTTGAGGGTCTACCAGATATTATTTCATTTTCTGTCGACTTTTTTTTAAAGAACTTTCCACCCTCGACCAATCGTTATATTTTTGTTAATTCAGGTGATCTCGATTGATCATCATTTTCCTGTGAATTTGAAAGATTTCGAATTATCATTTATCTTTTGTTCATGGGGCAGAGTTAGCGGACCTATCATTAGAGGACTTTTTGTTTGGAAATAAATTTATAGATATTTACAATTTTTTTCTAGAAAGCTACCAGATATATCTTTCAAAAAATAAGGCTTGCCCCTCAATTTATCGTAATCTTCATTTCTCTACTTTGGAGGATTTTGCAAGGGTTCAACTACTCGTATCAACCTTTACTGCAGATACTTGTTCAAATTTTAATTGTAAATATTTAAAGGGAAATGAATTGTTGCGTTGGTTCACTGTATATTTATTCTGCCTTCCCATATAGACTGAGTATGTATCATTGCATAGTATCCTTCCTGTTTTTTTACTTTTGTCTTTTGCAAGCCTGGCGCACAACTATTAGAACAAGTCAAATTGAGTTTAAATTTTTTTCAGTGGCCCAATTTGAGTAGCCTATCGTCAAAAGTGATTTCACTTCTTATATTTCAAATCACCTCTTTTGAATTTGCGATTAAGAGAATAAGAGGGTTGCACGATAATGTGCAATTAAATGTGCGCACCCCATTTAATGCTCCAAATTATCTTCAATATGGAAACCAATAATTATTCATGATATTTAAAACAGAAATCGCTTTACTTCGTGGCATGTATCAATGGAGAAAATTCTCAAGTGATGATCATAATGCCAATTGGCTAATGGCTTCCTTGGCTATTTTTCCTCCAAGGCCTAACAGAAGTCTATGAAGTAAAGGCAGTGAATATAGCAGATGCTCAATCATGATTGCCTTGTGCGTCATTACTAATATTCGAGTATGAAAGGCACCATACAAAAATAAAAGATACTTTGGTAGTCAGCGTTGTTTTCATTGAATGAAAAGAATAATCTGTCTGTCATATAATCTTTGAGGCTTTGACAAATAAAAATGTTAGGATGACATTAATTTTGAAAATAATGATATTCTGAGCACTATTCAATTACGTAAAATTTGTGTTGAGAGATAGCTTTTCCAAACTATGATGTTCCTAGACTATCCATCTTCGTAAAGTTCAAGATTGAACTCTCTGAAACGAGGGTAGACAACCCCGCTCTCTTTTATCGAGGGTTCATTTCGACATCATTAATATTCAATGAATATGCTGAGTCATATAAAGTGACAAAGGCGCTTCCTAGGCTGTCAGGAGTCCTTGTTGAAAGTTCCGTACTAGATTCATTCGATGGTAATGAATTCCACTACAGAGCTGATATACATGTTTTATTCGTTGCTGAAAAATCATATACAACGTACCAATTCTGCGGGATGGATCGATAGATGCAGTCCGTGATAACGGGGAAAATGCAAGAATTCATTGGTGATATATATTATATCAATGAAGTTCTGGCTTTTCAGTCTGGATATAATTTTTTTAGACAATATACATTACGTTTATTTGTGATATATTGAGATATCCAAAACGGATGTTACGGACTTGAAGGACTATTATGAGCTAAAAAGTAAAAAATTATTGCTTTGGATGTGTAATGTAGTTTATTCCGTGAGTTACAGATTCAAGAGCTTGTCGCGCAAAGTTTTCAAATCGAATACAAAAGCGACAAGATTTTGAATCTATAACTCACGGAATATCCTACGTCACATACCCAAAGCATTTTGTTTACTTTTCAGCACATTCAAATGAAAGCTTGTCTTTAAAAAGATTTTTTATTTTGTGCTTCTTAGTACGTACGCCTTAATCTATGCATTTTTATTGAAGCATCGTTATTAGGAGGCCTTTTTTCTGTGAGTTCTAAGCTTTCTAGTTCTTCAATGAGAAGACCATCTAAAGATCAACTCGTCCGCCATCCTGGAGCTGCCATCTTCAATTTATACATTTTGACTAAATTCATAATCTCGGACCACAAAAACACCGACATACCAATTTTGAATAAAAATGGTCCATAATCACAAAACTCGACCTCCATCTTGAATTTATGAGTTTTGACAAAAAATTCATTATGTCCGACCCCGAAAACCTCTACATACCAATTTTGAATAGAATCGGACCATCACAGAGATCGTCCGCCATTTTGAAACCGCCATTTTTATTTAATGAATTTTGACAAAAAATTCATAATATTTGACCACGAAAACCCCGACATACCAATTCTGAATCGAATCGGACCATAAACATAAATCTCGCTCGCCATCTTGGAGCCACCATTTTGTTTTTCTCATAATGTATTGTTACCGGAATTATGAACACCTGCCAAATTCAAGCGAACTGAAATTTGTTTATTCAGATAACTCATTATTAATATCCTAAAAACGTTTCAGGAGACCCAATAAAATATAGATTATTTGACAGCACACGTTTCCTTTGAAATATTTTTTTGGAATACTTATTTCATGAAAAATTATCACTAATATTTGACAAGTATTTGACAAACGTTTCATTGATGAACAATCGCTTGCTACATTTTTGCACAACTTCCTTACACTACTGTGTGGATGGTAATTGGAAATGTATGCACATTTCTCAGGAAAAGAGTATTCCAAAATAATATTCCAAAATTTCAAATAATCTATAGTTTATTGCGTCTCCTGAAACGTTTTTGGGATATTAATTGTAAGTTTTCGGAGTAAACAAACTTCAGAGTGCTAAAGTGTGACTTTAAGTACGAGTCCGCTGAAGTGGCATTTTGTGGACTCTTTTCAGTATCCAAAGTAAGTGTGAAACGTGTACGAAAAATCAATACTATTATTTTAAATCGTTTTGAATGGTTAGAATTTTTTAATAATGCAACGTTGTTCTACTTCCAAATACATGGATATTCAAAAACTGTTCGTGTTTTGAAAGTTGTTAATCGAAGTGCTATTCATGAAAAATAGAAACATTTTTCAACAAATCATTCAAGAAAGTCGTAAATTATATCCTAATAAAAATGGATTAGAAAAACCTTTGGAAAAATATGAAAATATAATAATCAATAAGTTTAAATAGGTGACTGAGGTTTTAAATAAAATGTTATTACTCAACACAATAGAATAACATGTTTTTTCGCTACAAAAAAAATAGAAATTAAATAATAGTTTACTCATTGATCAGCATAAAAATCTCTAGTAATTTATTTTGGAATATGGAACTAAAATAAATTGAAACTTTTTGATTTCAATTTCGAATTTATGATATTTATCTAGTGTGATTACACTTGTAGAGGATATATAAAAGATTACTAACTATTCAAAATAATTTTGCAATTCAAAATCAAAACTTATTTTTAGTTAAATAATCCATATAGAGTATGTTAGTAAAAATATATTCATAAGAATTTTTATGGGTCTCGTGGTTCACATTGATTTTAAATTATGTTAATTGATTGTAGAATGAAAATAGAGTTTTAAAATTATTATTTGGAAGTCGCTCGAAAACGTCTGATCTATAGTACTTCACAAGTATCAAAATTCTTGAGCAAACTTTGGAAATAAAATTTTTTAGGTAAAATTTAAGGATGTAATTTTTTTTATATATACAAATAATTGCCGACATGAGAAAAATTAATCAAATTTCGACCATTTTCGGAATTTTTAAAATTCTAGAGGGACCCCTTGAAAATATTTGATCCATCTAAAATTTTAAGAGGGTTCCTCAATTACAAAAACTAACAAACTGACATATTCTCATGCTAGACATGAAAAGACAAAATAGTCAGTTAAAATGTGCCATATATATATATATATATATATATATATATATATATATATATATATATATATATATAGCGAGAGTGATAAAAGAGAGATAAAATCTTAAGCGATATATTGAATATTCACAATCTTTCATATCATTCATATATTCCTTTCCATTAGTTTGATTTTTCTCTCCGTCAGAAAGGTAAAAATATCAGTTATCTGTTCAAGAAATATGAATAAGTGAAGTTGCGCAGTTACGTTACCGCGTGTTGGTATAATGGATTCAAAAATAAAAAGTTCCAACTTATCAGCAACTTTTCAAAATTATTTGCTTTGAATATTTCGCAACAAAAATAATATTGGAAAGTTTTAATACAGAATATACTTAATTGGATGGAATGTCGGAAAGCACTTCTTTTCAAATCAAGTTTATTGAAGAACTTCAATTCTAAATCGCTATTCATTATTATTTGTTGAAAAAAACTTTCAGTATCAGTCACACAGGTTCACAGGATCTATGTATCAAGTTCCACTTCTTTTGTCAGCAGGAACATCTATGTTTGGTCCATAGTGGAAGAAATCCAAGATAACATTTAATTAAAAAAAATACAGGAAACTTTTTTATTTTCTACTTTTATCATTTGATTCATTTAGGAGAATTTGTTAACTATCCCAGTCAACCACATGAAATAAATCTCACAATTTCTCTATTTCAAGATATATCAACAGATTCTGGGGCTCATATGGGAAATTCTCAGGCAACATTCTCAGGAAAGAACAAAAAATCGCGAGAAGGAAACCAAAAGAAACTTGATATATTTTATTGAACTGAAATGATAATATAGCCGTATGTTATGTCACAATGACCCGACATTGATATCTCTGCTCAAAAAAGTTTAGAAAGTTGTACCAAATAGATCACGTTAAGCTGAACAACCTGGGCACCTGTGAACTGTGTGTCAGATTATGTAGTAATTTTCAAAAAAGGCAGACAACATTCAATAGTGAACTTGAATTGAAAATCTTTGATTTGGGAAAGTCAACAGAAGTGATCCCTGAAACGTCATCTAATGAAGTATATTTTGTATTAATAATTTGTATTTATATTAATAATTTTCAATATTATTTCCATTGTGAAATATTTCAGAAATATCATTTTCAAAGTGTACGATATTCCTCATAATATATTTTTGAATCTAGAATATCAATACGCAGTAGCGTATTGGGTCGAATCGGCCCTTCTTGATAAAATAAACAACATTTTTTTTCTTCCAGAGAGACATAAAACCCAAAAAATCTAAACTAATATTCCTATACTTTCTCAAAACATTCCCATTGATATGTCCGTACAAAAACTATTTTGTATTCGAAAAAAGTATATATTATCCATCCATCCATCCACATCATTTTCACCATATATCCTTGTACACACAGACTCTCCCATTTCTTCAAAAATATTTTCAAATTGTTATCCATTAGTTAGTATTCATCTATGATTGATTTGAAAATATTGTTAAGTCCAAATCATCCTCAAAAACTTTAACTAGAAATAACATCAATAGATAATGTAACAATATTATTGAGTTCAATGCGGAGCGATATCTCTTACCAGTTGAATAATTCTGAGTTCAGATAAAAGCAGTGGAAACTGGGTAGAAATAATCCACCAAATCGATAAAACTATTTTTGGACAACCTGGCACTGATATTACTGAGATAACCGAATTATAGTTCACCAAAGAACGACTATCGCAAAGAAATTCTCCACTAAAATCCGGAATTTCATCTCGACCTCCGTGAATCTTCTAACAAAAGCACACTAACGCTACCCAGAACAATACAAAGCCCATTACCTTCAAAATCAGCTCATTATTGTATTAAGAGAATGATTACTTACAGTGCTCGACTAACTGCGATGTTTTCTAATGAACTGTGTATCTGGCGTGGTTGAAGTAGACTGGAAAACAGATGAAAGGCAAGCGCCACCTAGATTCAAGTGATTTCCAGGATCATATCGATTTTCCGAGTCCATTCATTTCGGCATGTAGACTCAACGACTACTACAGGCATGAACGGGCATTGCAAGGGGTAAGGGGATAAGAAATTTGATGACACTAAACTAGATGTATTTGGGGATACTTTGCATTTCATGTCTATGAACCATGAGAGTATCTGGATATCCAGGAAGATATATAGAACTACACTATCGAGAATAATGTCATCAACTTCAATCCTGTTAATATCTCAAAATATTGAGATTACCTTCTCAAATCCCACTCATTTATTGTATAATTTAATAACTACTCTTCTTGAAAAATAAAAATATATATATATATATATATATATATATATATATATATATATATATAAATATTAAAGGCTTGTATATATATATATATATATATATATATTAAAGGCTCTGGTATATATATATATATATATATATATATATATATATATATATATATTATGTATATATGAATTGCTATTATTTTTGCCCTTAATTTGGGGAAATTTAATTAATGATAATGTCAAAATATTTCTAAAATTGTCAACTTTTACTTTCCCTGTATAATATTATTTGACTTTGAAAATATTCTTTGTTTTCAATTTTGGTTTATTTCTGATTCTTATTTTGGTTATTCAGCTCCACGTTGAGAACCCTAATTGTTATGAAATATTAACTACTGAATTTTGCCAAATTGTTATGAAATAATAATAGCTAACGTCACTGTTTTCTCGCCACGTTGCTGCCAGTTGTTATTACCCTTTCTTACCACGACTAACTCAGTAGGTACGCCTTCGCCTCAGGAGTCGGTACTGGCAATGGAGCCACTGCCTTGTCTTGATGTCATTCGAACTATTTCAGTTCAGTGTTTATCATATGATCATATCATTGTGGAAAATAAACCAGGAATTATCAAAAACAATTATTTCCTTTATTCAGGAAAACTTATATTAACCTGGCCTGCGATAGATAACTCATAACTATAAGCAATTGACAAATTTTCATAGAATAATAAGAAACAGTGTTGGATATTGTATATAACCTCACTTTTTTCTTTTGACTTGGAATAATTCTTTTATAGTTCAATACCATAATAAAATAGAGTTCTCCAGATATACAAGTTACGTTGTAAAGTGATTCAGTTTGTGATGTGCACTAAAAAAGTTTATACCTGGAGCTGGAACTGTCGCTGATGCAATACCTGCCAAAAAACTGAAATCCTGCTTCATCCACTCCTCTGAGGGACTCTCCATTTGCAAAGGAACCATCCAAAATACCCGAAATCAGCTTGGACAAGTTTATAAGTGGAGTCCAAAAAGGTAATCTTCTTTTATGCTATTTATTTTGTGTCGAATTATCCAGAAGATGGATTGCTTTGTTATTTTTGGCAAACTACCTAGTCATTTGTAAAAATATTCAATTTCCTTTTCTGTAAAATTTTGTACCTGGCTTCGTTCTAAAATTTTCTCAATCTGCCTCTGGCTTTGTTTTTTCTTTTCCTGGATACCATTTCTGTTTTGTCATTTTTATTTGAATTTTCAAAATCGCGCACTTTCTTGTCGAACTTTCACTATTTTGGTGTTATTTGAGAAAACTTATAAACTAATATATTTTACATTTCTTATAAACTAAATACAATATTTGATGATAATTATTTTTGACATTTCTCTGTTCTTACTTTTCCACAATTTCAAATCTTTTATCTCACCATCTCTGTTTCCTGTCACCAAGAAGTTTCTTGTTCTCCCATTGGCTACTTTAGTTAGATGCAATTTCATATACTGTATGTTTCAAGCTTATGATTTTGTTGATCACATTTAATTCAGAATGATTTTGTAAATCTAGACTTTTTTCTTGTATTTTAAACAATTATAGGTTGTAATCATTTTGACAATGTATGAAAATGATTGCATTATAGTATTTGCATATTTTCACCTATCAATATTATCCAAAGGCTTTATAAAGGAAATAAAATCTCAAAAAAAATTGTAAAAACAATATCTCATGAACTACTAACTATTAAATATTTATTATTTTTGTGGTCTTTTTAAGAGATTATTTTTTTTCATCTTTAAATTATATTACTGGTCCTTCCTAACATAACAATATATATATATATATATATACAGGGTGTAACTGAATAAGTGTAAAACATTTAAGGAGGTGATTCCTCATCGAAAAAAAGATAGGATCTTTCATATAAAGAAACTCCATTGGAGCATCCCTTGTTAAGATACAGCCCCTTAAAGGGGGTACATAAAATTTGTATAACAATTTTTCACAAGCACTGAAAAGTTACAATATTGAAATTAACCTGACGTTTTGTACTACCAAAAGACACTTAGCCAGTAATTTATTTGGTTTACCCCATGGTTGTAAGGGGGAAAACGCAACCCCTAAAATTTATTTCCAATGTAACTTTTGTCTTATTATTTGTTTACCATTTAAAATTTGATTTCCGATAGCCTGTTTCATTCTAAACAAAAAATGTCTCTTGGGTTTTTGCCCAAAATAAACCAGTAAGCAGCAAAACATTATTTTACGAACAACTACAGAGATACATCGTCATAAATGCGAAAATACGAAACTAATCTATCTAGTAGGTCGCTATTAGCGATAGTGACAATTAAATTGGTATGACGCTGTCAGTTTGGGAATTTTCGAAATTGAATTAATACTAATTGTGTGTTGTTGTTCTGTTCTTAATTTGTTACTTTAATAATTCACTTGTTAATAAAATGGCATACACAAATGAGGAAATGGCTGATATGCATTACGTTTACGGTCTGTCGCAGGGGAATGGGTTAGAAGCTTCTAGAAGATATGCTGAAATGTATCCTCAACGGCAGCATCCTTCACATAGAATATTTGCTCGACTTCATCAACGATTACGAGAATATGGTTCATTCGACAAAAGAAGGCAGGATTGTGGTCGCCATCGAGAAATACGAACACCACAGCTTGAGGAAGCAGTACTTAATTTGATTGAAGAACAACCTACTACCAGTACTAGAAAGATTGCTTTCCAGCTAAATGTTGATCATATGACGGTATTTCGAATTTTAAAGGAACAACTCTTATACCCTTACCATCTGCAACGAGTACAGGCACTGTTACCGCGAGACTTTCCGAACCGTCTTGAATTTTGCAATTGGATACTGGAAATGATTAGAAGAAATTGTGACTTTCTGAAGACGATAGAATTCACAGACGAATGTAGTTTTTCTCGGGACAAGATTATTAATTTTCATAATTACCACATATGGGCTGATGAAAACCCTCACGCTATTGTCGAAACTAGCCATCAAGAACAGTTTTCTCTTAACGTGTGGCTCGGAGTTATTGGGGATGATTTAATTGGGCCTCATTTTCTACCTCCTCGATTAAATGGTGAGGCATACGTTCAATTTTAAGAGAAGTGCATCCAGTACTGCTGGAGGAAGTTCCTTTGGGCGTCAGAAGGGATATGTATTTTATGCATGATGGGGCTCCCGCCCATTTTAGTCAAGTAGCACGTCAGCATTTAACTGAAACATATGCAAATCAGTGGATAGGTCGAGGAGGACCACATAAATGGCCCGCTCGATCCCCGGATCTCAATCCTCTCGATTTCTCTATTTGGGGCCATTCACAGCATTTGGTATATCGTACTCCTGTTCGCGATGTAGAGGACTTAAGAAACCGCATCATCGATGCGTGCAGGGTAATCAGAGAGACTCCAGGAATATTTGAGCGAATACGTGGCTCAATGCGCCGACGTCTAGACGCATGCGTAATGTTTGAAGGTAGACATATTGAACATTCACTATGATTTCTACATGTTGTGTGTTTTGTTATTAATAACTTAGTTTTGTTTATTACCCTTTAATCGTTTAATGCAGGTACTAACTACAAAATAACAATAAATCCAGTTCGCATTTATGACGATGTATCTCTGTAGTTGTTCGTAAAATAATGTTTTGCTGCTTACTGGTTTATTTTGGGCAAAACCCAAGAGTAATTTTTGTTTAGAATGAAACAGGCTATCGGAAATAAATTTTAAATGGTAAACAAATAATAAGACAAAAGTTACATTGGAAATAAATTTTAGGGGTTGCGTTTTTCACCTTACAACCATGGGGTAAACCAAATAAATTACTGGCTAAGTGTCTTTTGGTAGTACAAAACGTCAGGTTAATTTCAATATTGTAACTTTTCAGTGCTTGTGAAAAAAATTGTTATACAAATTTTATGTACCCCCTTTAAGGGGCTGTATCTTAACAAGGGATGCTCCAATGAAGTTTCTTTATATGAAAGATCCTATCTTTTTTTCGATGAGGAATCACCTCCTTAAATGTTTTACACTTATTCAGTTACACCCTGTATATATATATATATATATATATATACAGATGAAAGAGAAGAATGTTGAAGGGATTGGTAAAAAAATACTGGAAGAAATTTGAAGGACATAGCCCTCAAAAAAAAGTATTAACCGTAGACACGTGTTTTGGGCTTTCGGCTCTTATCAGTCCTGTGGAGAAGTGCAAGGATGAACAACAATTGGTAGTGAATGGAATATATATATATATACATATATATATATATATATATATATATATATATATATATATATATATATATATATATATATATATATATATATATATATATATATATATGTATATATATATTTTTCTTTAGTTTCTTGACCACAATTTTTTTTTTAATTTTTTGGAATAAAGGTCTGATTTATTCAATTCATATAATTTCCTTTAACTACGTTTCGACATGGTATTTGTCATCATCAGGTTAAAACACTAAAATAAAAAATATGGAGTTTGAGACATATTTGACTTAACACAATATTGAAATGTATGCACTAAAATAATTCTTTGAAAACATATGATTCGAAATATAACACGTTATTTAACTCAATATAAAAATATATGTAACATTTATGAGTATTCACTTACAAATTATTTTATTTGAATTCTGCGTTCGCATCGTACGAACGTTATTGTAGGAGTGTGACTCCTTCGAAGTTATCGGGAATGGTTTGTTTATCTTTCATGCATTTTTACCCTCTTCATAAGTACATGGGATTGTTTATATTGAGTTCTAATATGAGCCGGACTGTATTTTTTTGGCAGCATTTAAAGATCAGTTTTCATTATTATTACTATAAACAAAGTTAAAAAAGGTTTTTTTGATATCATTTCTATTGTTAATGCTATTGGGGTCTTTTTTAATATGTATCATTTCAAGGAATGTTCTTACTCTTGGATTTCTATCTTTGGTCGAAATTTCAACGTTGTTAGTGTAAAACTTATGTTGATTTTCTCTTTCGTATTTGGATAAGGCTGGAATGTCGGTTTTTGAGTAGTTGTGGGCTTGTACTTGTTTCTGCAAATATTGTTTTATTTGACCTATATAGGTACTTTGACAGTCTTTACACGGTATTCTATGTACTGTACGAGTTTGTTTGTTTTTCGGTATTTCTGGTTTTAATTTTGAATAAATGGTTTTGTTCGTATTTTTCAGTCGATGTGCAATAGTTATGTTGTGTTTTTCCATTGTTTTATTAATTTCATTCGATAGTTTGTCGATGTATGGTAATGGTATGTATGTTGTTGTTTTCTCTACTTCATTATCATTTTTATTGTAGATCGCATGTAATCGTTTGTTTTTTATTGTTTTTTCTGCAAAGTGGCTGGGGTATTTATTTTCTTTCAATATATTCTTGATTATTTTTCCTGAATTTTGGGTGAGCAAGCTTTATAGCTCTGTCAGTTAAATTTTGAATAACATTTTTTTTGTAACTAAGCGGTGCGTTTGACAAATAGTTGGTGTAACGATTTGACGCATTTGGTTTAATAAACCAGTTTGTGAAATTTTTCCCAGTATTGTCGTATATTATTGTTGTGTCGAGAAAGTTTATTGGTTTTTCTATTTCTTTTTCTATTGGTAATTTCAATCTAGGATGATATTTAATAAATTTTTCTAGAATTTCATCAACTTTGTCAATAGGAATACAGGTTAAACAATCGTCTACATATCGTTTGAAGAATATTGGTTTGAAAGTTAGTGATTTGATGATCTTTTCTCCAACATACTCCATAACCAGATTTGCTACTGTTGCAGCAATTGGAGATCCCATTGCAATTCCGAATATTTGTGGGTAGTATTTATTTTCATATTGAAAGTATGTTGAGGTAAAAAATAGTTCAATTCCTTTCAAAAACTCTTATAAGGTTAGTGTTGTGTGACTTTGTATTTCATGCCATTTTTCTATTATGATATCTATCACTAATTTTGTATCTATATTTGTATATAAAGAAACTATATCCAGATAGATTATTATATGATTTTGTGGAACTGTTATATTGCGGACAAATTCCATAAATTCCCAGGAGTTTTTCACATAGTAATCATTTCTTCCAATAATATTTTAAAGAATTTCTGAGAGGAATTTTGATAAATTGTAAGTGGCAGATTGAATATTGCTGACAATAGGGCGTAGGGGAATTCCAGTTTTGGGTAATTTGGGCATTCCGTATATTGTTGGAGGTTGGGCGTTATATATATTGAGTTTGTTTTTTGTTAATCTGATCTATAAATGTTGACGAGAACCAATTATTTACAAATTCATCAACTTTCGCTTGAAGTTTTTCTGTGGGGTTGAATCTTTCTTTTTTATATGTGGTTTTATCCATTAGCATACTTTCTAGTTTATATAAAGCGAAATAAATTAAATGGGCATAGCCTTCAAAGAGAATCGTTGACCGTGGACACGTGTTTCGGGCTCTCGGCCCTCATCAGTACGGTGAAGAAGTGCAAGGATGAACAACACTTGGTAGAAAACGACAAATCAACGGAGTCAACAAACAGAAGCCAGCCGCACATTTGTGGTGTTGGTTAGCAAACCCTGCATTCCAGGGCAACAACCAACGTCACCACGGAGACAGCTATAGCTACCTGCGTGACATCCGAGTCTAGGATTATATATATGAATGGGAAGAATATCGGGGGGACTGGTAAACGAAACGGAATAAATTCAATGGACATAGCCCTCAAAGAGAATCGATAACCGTAGACACGTGTTTCGGGCTCCCGGCCCTCATCAGTACGGCGAAGAAGTCGTTTTCTACCAAGTGTTGTTCATCCTTGCACTTCTTCACCGTACTGATGGGGGCCGAAAGCCCGAAACACGTTTCTACGGTTAACGATTCTCTTTGAGGGCTATGTCCATTGAATTTCTTCCGTTTTGTTTACCAGTTCCCTCGATATTCTTTCCATTCATATATATATACATATATATATATACATATATATATATATATATATATATATATATATAAAAGTAGATGAGTGGTATTTGCTGACTAGTTGGGGAGAAAGGTAGAAAGTACTCTAAAGTTGGAGATGAAATTCCCTACTTTCAATATCAAATGTTACCTATAGTATCCCATTTAAATTATAAATCTTATAGCCTGGCTGACGATGTTCTTCAACGATTCGATGTTGCGTTCAAATTAACAGTGCCGCTTCTAGGTGGCGTATGGAGTTAGTAACAAGGCCCACCCAGAATACTGTATGAATGAAACATTATATGATGTGGTTGTCTCGCCCTCTGAGATGTGGCGTTTTAAATTAATTTGGGAAGCAGTATTGCTTAGAGCAAGATGCACTGCATCTCTACGAAAATACTCCCCTCGTCTACGTCGCTTAGAGGTCGGATGGGAACGGATTTTTTGCAAGGAGGGATGTCCTGAATGCGCCGAGAGGCAGTTGGAACTAATCCAATAGTTGGTACCACTGAACCCATCTACAAGTGACACCAGTCATGTGTCTTTGGAACAAGTGGTATTGCGGGAATTGTTCCTAACCTGTCAGTTTCATTAGTCATAGCACATGGAATACACAATTTCATTCATATAATTTTTAAACAATTTTAATATGTTTATATTAACTTTGAACTTTGTTTCATCTCTGATATACATCCCTACTAGAATATGTTGAACAGCATTGAAAGAAACCTCAACAAAGTTGTTAAAAGCATAATGTTTTTTACTTGAATATGTATCACTATTGATGTTTCTTTTATTGTAGTCATATTCCTTGGAATTTTATTGGAAGGTTTGCTCAATATTCATGTTTGATTATATAGCCAACAACTAAAGTTGAATTCCATATAATCACAGAGGTGCCTTGACTTGGTTGTAATTCAAAATTTTGTAATATAATGAGATCTCTGGGAATTTCTATCCAGAAGCCAATAATAATCAACATATGAATTCATTGCCAGGTATTTGGAACAGTTTTTATGTAAGTGATATGCCTCTTGTCGAGACAAACTGAGATAATGCTTCCTCTCGTTTTATCTCGCCTACAAGAGAAATTGTTCATCAAGATAAGATAAGAAACCTGTTTCTTTCGACAAGCAAAGGTGTTCCATTGTCCCATCTTGTCTTGTCCCGCATTCTCGCGATACTTTATATTCATATGCCATCCACCCTCTGATTCGAATGATAATTTTCCAAATATTCAGCTGATCTACTTGTCAGCGATTTTGATTTTCAGAATTGAAAATATTTTGGTTTTCATTGATTTTGGTCTCAGGCGTTTTGATCCCCGGACAAAATATCCTCGAAAATTCCACACCAGTAATTTTTAACCAATCAAATTGGGTTTTTTTGCAGATCACCATGGCAACGTATGTATTTCAGTGAAATTTTTTTTCTCTCGGGTACCCAACAGCGAATTAAATCGGAATTTTCCTGACGTTTTAATAATCAGAATAATATTTTTTGACAATACTGGTTTTTCTTTCTTTATTTAATTTTGATACATTTCAATTACATAGTTCAAATGTTTTATATATTCTTCGGACACCTCCTTTATTCTCAAAGGCGAAAAAGCTGGACTTTGAATTGAATGAATTAAATATATATGTCTAATGAAATATATATAATATTTAGACACTATTTTATTCACCATTTTTCCATTTAGCACTTTCAATTTTGAGTAGTTTAGAAGCAAATATTCCTCAACAATTCAAAACAATCATATCCATGAATTTTTGGCTGAAATTCATCCGATCTGAACCTTTGACAGTATCTGCTTCAACGTTCATTGTCACTTTTTTCTTTTAAATGTCAATAGTATCAAATTTGAGTTTTTCTTGCTAATTCGGTTAACGAAAATTGTACCGTCTAATATATTTCCTTTTTCTATTCAGCGTTCTGCTCCGCTTCTCTGGAACTGCTACTCTTGAACACTTCTGATTTATGTTGGAAATATTTGGAACCAAGATCGCTCAGGAAAGGCTTATTGGGGTTTCAAGGAATAGCTGTTACGTACCGAGAAAACTTTATTGACGCAAATACTTAAACTCAAAATATATATAAATTCAAATATGTACAAACTCTTGACAGCCTCTTCTCTTCCTCTGTTACCTGAATGTCTCGTCCCGAAAACAAAAAACAATATACAGGGCCCAGGGAAAATTGTTATCACGCTCATGAATATTTTTAGGAAATTATCCCTCGACTCGGGATAATTTTCAAAATATTCATGAGCTCGAAAAAATTACCGGAAATAATTTAACCTCTAGTGGTATTACAAGTGACATATATCTCCGACAAAATATCCCCATGACAAAATATATCCCTGATGAAAAATCCTCATATAATTTGGCGTAAATATCCCCATGATAAAAAATCGCCCTATAATTTGGCGTCAACAATTGGTTCTATACTGACATTTCGTGGTGGACTGTTGTAACGTTCAGTTTCTCTTAGTTAGTCTTAGGTTATTTATACAGTGTGACCAATTTAAGATGGAACCACCCCTGTAGAATATGCATTTTTCATTCATTCTCAAATTATTTTTTTTCAATACTAAGCATCGAAAACTGTATTTTGACAGGAATTTTCATAACTTCAGTTTTATTTCCATGGCACATTATGGTTTTTTTCTTTGTCAAAAACGGAAAAGTTTAAAAGGGAAACATTCTCAATTGAATATTGATAAAAATATTTTTCTGTGAATTGAAAAATCCACGATAAAATTGAAGTTATTTTTTGTGAATGTCTGACTACAACTACTTCCCCGGCTGAAGCCACGCTGGACATTGAACTACATCTGATAGATATTCTGAAAAGACCCTAACTCAAAAGAAAAAATCTGAAATTGAAAGTTTTCATTTTTATTAAGATAGTTATTTGATTTTCTATTCCCGTCTTAATTGAGAACTCGTGAAGATGAATGAGGCAAAGAAGAATGTTTTCCAAAAAAGAGTACTCACCAGAAATCATTTTATGAACATCCTGTTCATATTTTCAACAAGGCAAAAGTTTATTAGGCAGTCTTTGTTTTCAAGTTTGACCACACCACTTGAGTCTTTATAAATAAAAACCATCAAAATTTCATAAAAAAATATTGGTTAACAACGAAGTTACAACAACTTCAATTTTGAAAACAAAGTATTGGATTTTAAATTTTATTTAGATTATAGACATATTTAAAATCTGGCAACACCGTCGTTACGAAGTGGAACACCAGTGAACTTGTATAGTGAAAATCCGGAGTCAATAACTCATTCCGTTCTACAGTTATAAGAATGGTAATGTGAGCGATTTGTGGTGGAAGCGATTTTGTAATAAAAATCTGACTAGGCCACTGGATTTGTAAATTATATTCCCTTAAAATCATTCATTTAAGTGTAGGTTATAAGTGTATTCGAAAAGAACAGAAAATTTTAAATTCATTTTCAAGTTATACAGTAGTACATTCTTGCATAGCCGATAAAAACGAAATGAACAGAAACAAGTATTTATGCAACAATAAAACGTCATTGAGCAAAAACTAAAACTAAAATAAACATTACTGTAGAATTTTTGAGGCTTCTACCAAACCTTCATTAAGTCCGACATATCTATCGTATCTCTTCCGAATATTTTTTACACTATTTCTTATTTGTTGAGGTGTGATTTTGGCACAAATCCAGTGGCGTAGTCAGATTTTCATTACAAAATGGCTTCAACCTCAAATCGCTCACATTACCATACTTTCAGGAGTTATAACTGTAGAACGGAATGAGCTATTGACTTCGGATTTTCACTTTACAAGTTCACTGGTGATCTACTTTGTATCGGCAGTGTTGCCAGATTTTTAATATATCTATAATCTAAATAAAAATTATAATCAAATACTTTGTTTCCAAAATTAAAGTTGTTGTAACTTCGTTTTTAACCAATATTTTTTTATGAAATTTCAATAGTTTTGATTTATAGCGACTGCAAATCCAGTGGTGAAGTCAAATTTGAAAACAAAAATTGCCTAATAAACTTTTGCCGTTTTTGACAAAAAAAAAAAACCATAGAGTGCCCTGGTAAAGAAACTAAAGTTATGGAAATTTGTTACAAAATACAGTTTTTGATGCTTAATATTCAAATTTTTTTTTAGAAAGATTGAAAAATGCGTATTCTACATGGGTGGTTCTATTTTAAATGGGTCACACTGTATATTGTATGGGCAATAAATTTTATTATCTGTGTTTTCTATGTTTATTTTTGTCATTTGGGAAAACATTTGTATTTGATTAATTGGTATTTATTTGATTAATTTGAAAGTATTACAAAAAATTTCACACTTATTTTTTTTAATTATAATTCTGTTATTTTATGTTATTTGTCTTAATTTTTTGAAACGACTTAAAAAAAATGAGTTTCTATGATTTTACAACTGAAAATAATTATTTGTCAGGAGTGTGTGGGTGTATGTTTGTCCAGTAATATTTAGTCTTGGGGATATTTTTTCTTGGAGATATTTTGTCCGGGGATATTTTGTCGGGGATATTTTGTCCGGTGATGAAAACGCATGGAAGCTTGATTTCAGGTAGATTATGGACGTCTTGACTCAACCGACTTATTATTCATATCGAAACAAAAAACGAAAAACGAAACGAAAACGAAAACGCAGGAAAGGCGAAAACGAAAGCGAAAGAAACGAAAACGAAAACGAAAAGAAAACGAAAAGACGAAAACGAAAACGAAAACGAAAACGAAAAACGAAAACGAGAAAACGAAAACGAAAACGAAAACGAAAACGAAAACGAAAAACGAAAACGAAAAACGAAGAAACGAAAAACGAAAACGAAACGAAACGAACGAAAACGAAAACGAAAACGAAAACGAAAACGAAAACGAAAACGAAAGACGAAGAAACGAAAAACGAAAAACGAAAAACGAAAAACGAAAAACGAAAAACGAAAAACGAAATACGAAAAACGAAAAACGAAAACCAAAATATGCGTGGACGTCATTTGGTGAGTTATCCAATCATTTTTGCTCGATATTCAGCAAACAACTTGGCCTTTTGTCTGTTATACACGGCTTGTGACCCTGTTTTCTCAAACCTACGAAAAAAAGGAGGCGGTTCTCTAGTCGACGCTCATTTTTTCCTCAACTGACGAAAAAAAAAGGAGGTATTTTAGTCGACGTGTATTTTTTTTTGTATTATCTCTCATAACTTTTCACAGAGTTGTCCGATTTCGATTATTCTTTTTTTATTGGATAGTTTGTACTTTAAAGTTGGTCTCATTCAGATTTAAAATTAAATTCCATGTCTAAGGGTAGCAAAGTGGAGGATATTGACCGTCCACTCTCTGAATTTTGGCCCGTCAACCGATTTCATCATAACTTTGTACTGGGCTATCCGATTTGGCCGATTATTTTTTTATTGTATAGAGTATTATTTGAAGTTGGTCATGTTTGGTTGAAAAAAAAAAAAAATCCACCCCTAAGGGTAGGAACATAGGGGATGATCGATTTTTGAAGTGTGAACCGATTGTCTTCAAACTTGGCACCTATGTAGTTCTGATAACACTACAACTTAAAATGAATACCTCAATTGTGGATTTTTGCCACAAAAACATGAGGAATGAAAACTTTCTAACAAAAAGTGGAATCGACGAAAAAAGAAACTGAAAAGCAAAAAATAACCTTTCTTAGATTCGATAACTAAGCTCCTAAACTAATGTAAGTAAATAATTTTGAGTTGGCGCCAATCAAACAATCAACGGAGATCATTAAATTTCTTTAAAAAACTCATCAAAACGCTTTACCTAATTCAATTGCTAATTTGTTTGGCGCCGGTTAGTTATTAAGACTAGGAAGGGTTATTTTTTGCTTTTCAGTTTCTTTTTTCGTCGGTTTACTTTTTTGTTGAAATGTTTTTTCTTGTGAGAGGGACTGTGGCTCTTGATCTTTTGGTTTCTCGAGTAGTTTTTTATAGTGAGTAATTTTAGATTTATTGTCGTTTTTCAGGCTTCCATTTTCTCTCTCACAAGCTGTCTGAATTCAGCTGGATGATTATTTCCTCCGTGATGTGGGTGATTCAGCTATTGGATGTTGCTCTCTGAATGGTTGTGTTGAATTTTTCAGATTCATATACCAGTTACTGTTTTATTTCAGCTTGATATTATTCTTGAGTAAAGTTGTCCCAATTCGTAGATTTTTGGTCCTTCATAGAAAAAGGTTTCATGGAGTGTAGGAAAATGAGTTAGATATTGGTTTGCAGGATAGGAAGGTTGGAACTTTGGATTTTTTTTACTAGAAGAATGATTGTGTATGTTTTTTTTTGTAAAATAAGGTAGATGAGCCAATTATTGCCATTCTCCTAATATTGCCTCTTCACATAAATTTGTTAGTTCGTCCCTTGCGTCACAGATGGCTTCGACAGGTCAACTGTCGTATTGAGACAAACACTGTAAAAACATTGTAGGTGCATCTACCACCGGGATCAATTGCGGTGATGACGCAGAAAGGGAGTATGACAAATGATGCTTTTATTTCATGGCTTGCATATTCTGCAAAGTATGTGGCCAATACGTGCATGAAGAGTGTGTGAGTCCAACTAAAAATGACAAGGATGACACGTGCCCTAATTGTTTCAAATATTTATTCAATTGTTAACAGTGAAATGTTATTTTGCCAAAGAAGTTTCACATTCGTTTTTTGAAAAGGTGTTAACTTAGGTATTACCAATTCGTTTTTGTTAAAATACCTGTTCCTTTTATTGCCAGCACTGTTGCAATATTTAGGTTATAGGTTCCAAATATTATCAGTTTGCAACTTTTAAATAAAACAAGAATATTATTTTTCTTAGTTGCTTTATTGTGATCATTGTTTATGTTTTAGAATATGGATATATTCATTACTTTTTCAATAAAATTACAGATGATTACAAATAAATTTGATTCTAACAAAAAATAATAGGTATGTCTCAGCATGGCAATATTTGGCTCACTTATCTTATATTTCGTAGATGTGACTTGATTTTTGGTTAGACATATTCCTCAATGTGCTAATTGAAAGCATCAACGGATATAAAGCTCAAAAATGACAGTTAATTTTTGCTCGTTTTTGAAAATCAATCGGATTTATCAGATATATTTTATTTCTGATTGAGAGAGAATTTGTATGGTTAAATCGCAATATGATTATGAAATCGCAGTCTCAGTTATATAGGGCACTACGAATAACATTAATTTGTAAACATTGTTTCTCACAGGTCACGTAAATGACAACTTTTCAATCAATTGATTCACGTGGAAAAATATTTCACTATGATTTTTATTTTCGGGCAATTGCTCATATGGTATGAATTCAAGTGAGGTACTGAATGAACCATCATAATAATTCATAAGATCCGTAACATTCAGGGGAAAATATTCAAAAATACATTAATAGGTGGCTTCCAACACCACAATGCTTCCATTCTATCTGGAGGGTACTATAAAATATCCAAACACATATTTGTTTGGCTATAAGGTGCTATTAATCATTCATTCCTCGGTTTGTTTAAAATTATTAACGACAACGCATAGTTTCTACCACAAAGTTGAAGCAACCGAAATCAATTGTTTTATCGAATATTTTTTGTAATTTCGAACTATTGTCCTTAGAGGCCTTGATAAAGGAATACAGTATTTCCGAAATCCTGAGCAATTAACAAAGATTATTCTTCCAAACATTCTGGCCTGATGAAAAAATCAAATCAGACTGCTACCCCACTGAAATCACGAGTCATTCATTATGACATTTGATCTCAAATGAAACATCTCGTTGATGGAAGAATGCGCTTATCATAAGGTGAATATAGAAATTCATCCGTTTTCCAGACACCAGAAAAGATAATTTATGTGATATCTCTCAGAACCCCTCACAGATAATATCACCCCTCAAATTAATGCTGTTGCATCACCCTTCCTTCAGTCCACCCTCAATGATTGACACGCATACACCCTTATCTTCTGAAACAACCAGTAATATTGATATTGAAACAGAATAACTCGTTCAACAAAAATCAATTTTTTTAGTGTTTAGTGTTGAAAGTTATCACCCAAAAGATTTGTTTTCTCTATAGGTCATATAAATTGATCTCTATGTTGTTTGGAGAAGGACTGAAATTCTGATCTTTTCCGAATTTGATTCCATAAAATTTCAGCTAACATATCGGTATTTCGAATTTTAATGAAATAATATTCAAACCAACTGAAAATTGAATGCTTATCAAGGTGTTGGTGCAAAAACTGGAGGAAAATGATATAAATACCCTTCGAGCACAGTATAATGAGGATGTGAAAATTGTATCTACAGCCATTGAAAAGTCAGTCCTCATCAACAAGGATGAGGAGGAGGAACAAGATCTCGCTGGAGTTCCCCTGGAGGATTAATTTTATAGTCCTGGTAATGTGGAATGAGTCCCTATGAACTATTTCCGCTCCCAACGAGAAGAATTTCAAGTAACTATACATTATGATTAGTCGGTTTTATTAAAAAAATAACTAATATGTAAATAAAAGTATTTCAAATGTTGTGGTTTCATAGAGTTACCAACCTTCACCCGATATTTGAAGTGTGATTACTCATTATTATACCAAATGCAACAATATAAATCAATAAATAGATTGTGATTATGTACGCTGGAAATAGTGGAGGCAAAAAACAGCTATTTGGTAGGATTCACCCTGATTTGGGCGAATGAAAGGTAAACGATAAAATAAAAAATATAAAAAAGATACTTAGTTATTCATGAGGATTTGAACTTCGAACCTCACGTTTTGAGTCCAAAACTCTTTCTATACCACTAATCGCCTTATATATTTGAAGTGTTGGTTTCTTGATTTATCTTCATAAAATAAGTCCAGTCTTTGGTAGATTAGTCCATGCTTTCTTTCTGGTTGTCCGATGCGCTTATATATGTAATATCCCTAGTGAGCCAACTTTTATGGATGAAATATCTGAAGAATGAATTGGAAAATTCCTGTCAAATATTCAATATTTGCGATCTCGTGCAGCTCATCCAGCCGGATGCTCCTCACTATTAGCGACCATACGAAGTACCTTGTTCTGCAGCCTCTCCAGCCTCTACAGTTGAGTTTTGGGAAGAATGCAGAACACTGGAGAGGCGTATGCTATAGCCGGTCTGAAGATCTATTTATAAATGACAATTTTATTTTCCATTGGTAATTTAGAATAACGTGCAATAGGGGGGTAAGTGCGCTTCATTGCGGCTGGCCCGCTTTGCAGTGCCTATGGAAAATCTTTGTGAGTCATACGCCTATCCAGCTCGACTCCCAGGTAGTTCACTGAATCCTTCTCGTCAGCGAGGTTATTCTTTACCATCAACTTCTCGAAGTTCTTTTTATTTGTGAATTCCTTCAAGAAGTTGAAAACCTCAGTATTTGAGGAATAATGAAAAAAGTGTTTCTCTCAGTAAAATGAATGGTAAAATTATAAAAATGAAATTTAATCAATAATTTATTATCAATAGTAAAATTGGAGAATGTATTGACCTAAAGTCATCCGATAGAAGAGATTTTGAACTGATACCTGATTATTATTGAGTTGATTTCGAAAAGACTTTGATGGGAATCTCCGCCCTCGATAGGCACGCCCACCAGCCCGAATAGTTCTTGAATTATTCGAGTGGTTGTTTATATATTTGCGAATGGAAATGGTTGATTCTAGAGAATGTAATTCTAAAGTTCGTAAGAGATCGAACAAAATGTATGAAGAAATTGGCTGAGGCAACTCGGTAGTGATAAGATTTTTGGAAAACTCCTCAGGTTATTGACGAATCAGGTTTTATTTAACTGAAAACCATAATATTTATTATATATTTTGCTGTCCAACATTTTTTTCGAAGAATGGTGAACCTTTCACTAATAATCATCCAACAAATGCCTTTCAGGAAAAATTTCGAGCTTTTGATATTTTTTAATTCACATATCATTCTGATCAAAATCCACTTGATTGTCATAATATCTCTAATTCACTGGTTTAGAATACACAGGCGTTGAACATCGATGGTAAATGTTTGATTATTCGGTAAAATCGTTATTGAATGTTATTTTGTAATTAATACGATTTTTTCAAACCTCAGAAGTCAATATTGACAAGTATACAGGTGTCATGCCCCATAATTTCAGAAAAACTTGCATTCATAAGAAACAACACGATATTACTCAATATGAACGTTATAGCCAGAAAACAAATTCAATTGGAATGAAAATGAATTCCGAAGTCAAATACGCGACTAAAACTGATAGGCACATGTCCGTTAAAAATACTTCATCATCTGTTTCGACAAGGACATGCACTTAAAAATTACTATAAAAAATCACCCCGTTTACAAATAGATCATGAATAGCTCATCACTTCCGCTGATAGGCATCTCTAAGAAAATTAACGAGCAAAGGAACACACTATAACTCATATGTTATGACATCCCATTAATGTAACTCAACCGCGAAAGACATAAATTCTTCATCTTTATCCATTTGCGGTGACAATAGCAAGCCATTAATTATCAAGCCGCGATTCATTATGATAGGGTGAAGATAATTATGATATCAGGAATTTTTACCCGCGACGATCAGAGCCCTCACATGATCAGGTAGAGGATTACAAAAGGGCGCGATTTTTCGGACCAACTCTCTCTCGGTGTTCAGGAGTGAAACAAAGAACATGTACTCTCCGAATGAAGTTGGATTCCATCCGATTACAACATAGTGAAATAAAGATGAGAAGAGTAGGAATATAGTCGTCAGGCAGTGAACTTAAGTATCCATTGTGAGAAATTATATTCAAATCAAGTTAATCCGAATAATGACAGTAACCAAGTGAATTCACGAGAAAACCAGTATTTTTTTCCAAAACTACCCATAATTTATCAACGCTTCAAGAACGAGATAAGTCAACGAAAAACCTCGAATCAAAAGTTCATGACCTCATAGAAAACCGTAACCCTGTATATGGCCAGACTCAACACAGGACATTCCATGAATTTTTCCAGATATTCTAGATCCTAGAATTCTCAGAGGTTTTAAACTTAGGGAGCCAACGGAATTTTCAAAATATTATTCTGTTTTATTATTCTGATTCTGTTTTCTATCGCTTACAGTTCCTTATGATGTTTGTCGAAACCACCAGACTTTGTTTGAATAGGTAGAAGGTTGAAGAGGGTTCTACTAAATTCGATGATACCTGATATATGCACCTATTGGTGAATCCATAGTTGCATAATTTAAATTTGTACAGAACATACATATATATACAGAACATATATACATATATACATATATATATATATATATGTATATATATATATATATATGTGATTAATTTTATAGTTGTTGATGAATAGTTAAGAATAACTAGGCAATATTGGGGAGTGCGGCAATGTCAAAAATTACTCTTTGAAGATTGTCCAAGTTTTCGGAAAATGTATTTCGATCTTCAGGAAACTACAATTAATCAGTCACATGTGAATAATTACATTTTCATGCATTATGATCTCACTTACATTTTTGTTGAGGTTGGTTGACCTGTTATTGAATTTCATCGTGAAAGTGACAAAAGAATAGTAAAATAAATACGAGTTGAATATGTTCTTGTACAAATTGGATATAATATAAATAATTTCACCAAACATATGAATATTTCAATTTTGAATCTCAAATATCAACAAAATATGATTTGGAATCAAACTGATTTGTTTATTCACCTGCAAGACGATAGAAAACAATTGATAATACAGTCGACAGTGACACATGTCATGTATGAGTTAGAATTACTAACTGTTGATTCGTTTGAAAATATGAACGGGATGTTCATAAAATCAGATGTGGAATCATCTGCGACTGAAAGTCGCTATTTTCCATCATTCAAGATAATTTGCTATGGGGTATTCATGTTGAAAAGGGAAACATTCTCTATTGAATTGAAAAATCCACGATAAAAATGAAGTAATTTTTTGTAAATTTGTAAAAAGAAACAACTCCTTCCCCGGCTGAAGCCACGCTGGACATTGAACTTCATCTATTAGATATTGAGAAAGGACCCCTTATTGAGAAGAAAAAACCTAAAAGTGAAAATTTGCATTTTCATTCAGATAGTTATTGGATTTTCTTTTCCAGTCTTGATGAAGGACTCATATAGATGAATGACGCAAAGGAGATTGTTTTCCATGAGAGAGTACTCCCCAGAAATCATTTGTTACATTGATGTGAGAGAGGCATCGCATTCGCTAGGTCTTCTATACATTTCTATCGCCGAAAATCTATTTCACGCTTCCACGATCATCAGGAAGGCCGGAAGAAATGGGATATACATTTTTTCGGAGCAATCTCACTATGCAAAGATGGAAAAAATGTGAGAAACAATTCTTTTGGAGAGACACTTTGAAATTAATGTTTTTTCGACATCAATCTATCATGTGGAATGATTGTTTGAAAATATGAACAAGATGTTCATAAAATCAGATGTGGAATCATTTGCGACTGAAAGACTCACTTCCATCGTTCAAGATAACCTCTTGTGGGGTATTCATGTTGGAAAGGGAAACATTCTCAATTGAATATTGAATAGTACGTTTTTTCTGTGAATTGAAAAATCAACGATGAAAATGGAGTGATTTTTGTGAATATCTAACAGAAAACAACTACTTTCTTGGCTGAAGCCACGCTGGGCATCGAACTACATCTGATAGATAATGATTGATGCAAGAGAGGCATTGCATTCGCTGGGCTCTCCAGACTTCTTCATCCACTATGCAACATCAAAATAGCAATTAAAAACTATTTTGATAATCAGATCAATTTATTGAAGAGTCAAAGATGAGATACCAATTACATCTAGTTCAATATAGTATGAAGCATTCCTCATCAAGATTGTGACAAAAACTACACTTGCCAAGAAAAGGAGAATCACTTCGCATAAAAGTGACTGTAGACTACATCCTGACAAATGTGCTCTAGCAGACCATGTAAATGAATTTGGTCACCGGATGAACTTTAACTTAACAAAAATATCAGCAAGAGAGCCGCACATGACCAAGAGGTCCTTTCTTGCAATGGCAAAATTTTCGGTTGGGGGGAGTGTGCTCACCGGCGTCGGTGCTTAGCCCTTGTCACAGAAATGGGCCGACGTTGAATAAGCAATACAAAATAATATTATATTGAGCAGAATTTTGCGACACAACAAAAATGTCTTGTCATAGCAACAGTTGATACCCAACTACAGTTGATAATTCTTACTCATACATCCCTAGGCAAAGCCCCAACAATTTTTCGAACAGAAACCCATGCTATAAAAATTTGTGCCCAAAATGCATCAGTGGGATGAAGATCTATATCCTATCAGACAGCCCGAAGCAACACTAAAAGCTCTGAAGTCACACAATTGTGGGTCCAGACTGACTTGGGAATGCAAACTCTCTCTAAGACAACATATTACTCTGATGTGGGTGCCAGGTCACAAGGAAATCAAAGGCAATGAAGAAGTGGACAGCCTTGCTAAGGAAGGGGCTAACACTCGATTTTCTGGCCCAGAACCCTCCTATGGTCTTTCCAAAGCTCATATCAACGAACAGTTTCGGCGCTGGGCAGCTGACCAAATTGAAACTCACTGGGATGAAGTTCCAGGGCAAAGACAAACGAAAAGGCTTCTGAGCCCATCGCCAAAGAAAGCTTCTCGAATTGGACGAAAAAGACTTGAAACTGGCAAATGGACTGCTCACTGGATATTGTCCTCTTAGGTACCACCAGAAAAATTAATAGATCAGATAGTGGGAACTTCTGCAGATTACCTGCTTCGCGACTGCCAAGCGCTGTTTTGCAAAGGCTCAAGTTCTTCGAATGGGTTCCACTATTGCCCTCAGACATCAGGAGCTTAGTTCCCAGGAAACTGACATGCTTCACAAGGAGTCTCGGAATCCCAGGTCTTGAATAGATGAAGGGTAATGACGAAAGAGCTAATAGGTCGAGGTATGGAAAGGCTGAAGAGCCCCCTCTACAATCTACAATCTAACTCATACCACGACATCTGTCACTTCAACTGTCTCGTCAATTGCATTCTATCAAAATTATATTGAATATGATTCTGTGAAAAGAATGTTTTGTCGCATCAGTTTGTATACAACTACAGTTGGTTATTCTTACTCATAAATCACGTGACATGTGTCACTGGCGACTATCTTGTCAATTTCTTTATATCGTCTTGGAGGTTCATGATCTCCTATCACTGTTACTGAAGTCAAGTGTAACCCGAAGGCTCTTACTCTTTGGACATCAAATTAGTGGGCAACAGCCATTTACGAATTTGGAATTTTGACTGGATGAGGACAAGAGACCGGTCTCTAGCACTTTCCATGATGATGGTTCTCAAAGATGGCCGAGAAGAGAAGTTTGAATCTGAATTTGGGAACATGTTAATTTCTATAGAGGGTGCAGCTTTCACTAACCAGTATGGATTGGTGAGTAGCCCATTACTCTATAGAGTGCCTGAGAAGTTTAAAGCGTGAGGGGTCGTCTATGTTATAATCAGTGGCTTCCCTCACGAGGGGGTTCTCATGGGTTATTGCGCAATCGAAAACTTTCCGGTCTGATAATACTCCTGATGGAAGGCAGGTTCAAGTCTTCGAGGATCTGATCGTTCCGCACATACCACGGAGCGTTCGTAATCATACGCAGGACTTTCATTTGCGCCCGTTCCAGGACGCGAATGCTAGTCTTGCAGGTTTGGCCCCAGGCGGCTGAGGCGTACAAAATGACAGGTCTGAACATCATTTTATAAATCAGAACTTTGTTTTTCAGGGAGAGTTTACTCTTCCTGTTGATGAGTGGATATAATGTGCAGATATTCTTTGCAATTTTGTCCTTAATAATTTTGATGTGTGGTCCCCAGGTGAGCCGGCGATCCACCGTTACCCCCGGGTACTTGACTTTTTTTGACCATTCATGTCCCTTCCAGAGACAGACACACCCCTCTCCGAGTTGTTTCTCTCACGTCCCATCAAAATTGCCTGCGTTTTGTCAAGAATCAACTTCATCTTCCACTCCAGGTACCACTGCTGAAGGTCGTTTAATGCATTCTGCAAGTAAATGACACCCATCAAGTGGTTGGCTGAAGAGGAAAGCAAAGTCGTATCGTCAGCAAATAGAGATACCTTCACGTGTTCACTCCTTGGAATATCGGATGTATAGAGGGCGTATAATAATGGAGACAACACTGCCCCCTGAGGAACGCCGGCCCCAATTTCTCTCGAACCCGAGAGTTGATTGCCGACCTTTATCTGAAATGTCCTACCTATGACGAACGACTTGATCGACTCCTCCTGGCTCCGTGACAGGTGGAGGTCAATGAGTTTGGAGAGTAAGCTCTCATGCCAAACTCTATCAAAAGCTTTACTGATATCTGACAGTATTATATGGGCACTGTTTTTGACATTCAAAGATGTTATGGCATCTTCCACCAGCCTCAGAACCTGAAGCTTGGTGGAATGAGCACGCCTAGAGCCAAACTGCTCATTTGGTAGGACATTTCTGTCCTCCACTTCTTCGTCAAGCCTTTCTTGAGCGACTTTTTCAGTCAACTTAGCTGAACCTCCAAAGCAGACTGATAGGTCTATAATTTTGCGGGAAGGTCGGATTTTGTCCCTCCTTTGGAATCATAACTACGATGGCATGCTTCCACCTTCGAAGGAATCTTTCAAGGCGTAGAGAATTATTGATTATATTTAGGAGTGACTGCACCTGGTTATCCGGAAAATACTTAATCATACGATTAGTAATTCCGTCGTACCCAGGTGCTTTTTTAGGAATTAATCCTTCAATATGTGCCTTGAGTTCATCCATCGAAGCCGAACGAATGACATCATGATTGGGTTCTCTTAGAGTACGACGAACCCGATCTTCCAGCAGAAGTTCTCGATCCAGATCATCATCTGGATACTCATTCAATCTAAATTGCCTTCCCATCGAGTCTGCAAAGGCTTGAGCTTTGGACTCAGGGTCATAGCACATACCGGCCTCACCATGAATAAGGGGAAAATAAGATTAATTTGTTCTTGAATTTCGATGAAGTTTCCAAAGTTGATCACTATTCTCTAAATTCCGAAGTGTTTTGCCAAATCTTTCATTCCTGAATACTGATATGTTTTCTCTAACCTCCCCATTCAGTTCGTTAGCTCGGATTCTGTCCGCAGGAAACAGACTCCTTTGATGAGCCCTCTTTGCTCGATTTCGCTCACGAATAAGATCTTTGATACGTCGAGGAAATTCATCGTGATACTTAGGAGCCGGTTCTCTGCGGGAGGAATCCTCCGAAGCATTTTCAATGGTGAGTTCGTAACGCGCTAAGGTTTCATCCAACTCAACTGGGGAATCCATTCTCTCAGAAGCGCGGTAAGCTGTCTCCAGGAGTGAGCTGAATCTCTCTCAATCCACTTTTGTACACAGACGATCTGTTTGGGGCGGTGGATCGCCCCCTAGTGACAAAATCACCGGGTTGTGATCAGAGCCCAACTCGGAGAGAACGTGGATGACCCAGTTCCAGGTGATGTTCCTGGCCAGGGCAATGTCAAGTTCGTCAGGTCTGAGGTGACCAAAATGCGTCGGCTCACCTGGAGCCATCACCTGGTATTCATACCTGTCACAATGTTGTCACAGTCGCCTACCATTCATGTTGGTAACACGACTTCATCGTGTGTGCTTAGCGTTCAGATCACCCATGACCAAAACAGGTCGATCTGTTTTCATCAAGAGTGTATCAAGCGCCTCAGGAAGTATTCGATTGTAAGCACTGATCATACGCAAAGGACCACTCCTCGTGTTAAAAACCATGCCTACTGTTTCTATACCATGGGTATCATCATCGGAAATGCCAAGCTGAACATGCGGATGGCAAAGTTTTACCAAAATGGCCACGCCACCACCCGGACGTCCAAGTCGATATTTCCTAAGCATTCTGTAGTTAGGAAATCTAACAGTTTCTCCTCTAAGACGAGTCTCTTGCAGAAAAGCAACATCAATGTTGTTATCTACAAGAAACTCTTGAAACTCAAGTCTATTCTGAAGAAGTCTGTTACAATTCCAACTCACTGCTTTGTTGAAAGTAGAAAGCTGCCTTTCACCCAACAATTGGGATCAAATCCGTGTGAAAAAACTGCAGCAGCTTCAGCGAACTGTGAAAACAGCGCCCTCATTTGATCTAAAGTGGAAATAATGTCTCTGGGGCTGTTAATTTGAGCTGACTGGGCAGGGGGGTTGTCACGGGCCGCCGCTGCATATGACACCCCCGCCTATGTCCTTCCCGAGTTTGCGGGGAAATATCTGGGATTGTGATGCTCGGTGCCCGTGGGGTTCACCCTACGCCTTATTCGAGGACATCTGGGACATCCTCGATAATTCGCAGTGTGCTCCCCACTGCAGTTCACATACGTTGCCTTTTCATTTCTAGGTTTTTGACAATCCTTAGTGATATGATTTTCCCCACATTTGACGCAGGCGGGGCGGCACTGCAGTTCAGCTGACAGTGGCCAAACTTCTGTTATCTGTGACACTGACCCACAGAAGCCCTGGGCCCCTGCGGCTCAGCTGTCACACGGATATTGAGGATGTAAATGTCTCTCTGCTCCTTATCAATAATAACGAGGATTAGGAGCAGAGCCTTTTTCTCCCCATTTAATTTATGGAGTCGAGCTACTGACTCCGGGGCGAACCCCCTCTCAGTCAGCTCGGCTCCAATATCATCACATGTTAGAAGGAAGACTATATGTATGATATGGGATTTGTTGATCCCTGAAAATACTGGAGATTTTGCGTTAGTCATCTGATGAATTTGGAAAAATTTTGATGCCGTCATAGAAATTCTTTGCCAGCTTATCGAATTTAATGTTATTTGATTCGAATAACGAATTCACTGTGGCCCACTTACTTTTATCCCTAACAGTGATAGGGGGCACATTTTGTTTTTGTATCGTGCGCGGAGTCATTTCCGTAGGTGGTTGGTCCATCATGTTGGTTGATTCCATGTTGACGTCATCTGTCGGTGTAATTTTGTCATAATTTTCATCCAGAAAGGTTATGGAGGGGTTACTTTGGCCCCCTGTACAATTTTGAATTTTGTTGTTTTCGTTTTCTGTACCCGCAATCGAAATACGCGCAGGAGCTGAGTCCGCCCCTGGATTCGAGGAATAATCGAGCTGGTTGACGTTCATGTCATTCTCCGTCATATTTGACAGTTGATCGTATCTATAAAAAATAGCAATAGTTTTATCATTTTTACAAGGTATTGCTGATCTACAGCTTCTTCGCATTACTTGAGAAGTAGATTGAGGTTTTACAATACCTCTGGGAGCTGGCAGTGGTGGATGAGGGTTTGGTTTCTGTCTTTTCATGGCAGGCATATTGTCACATGTTCCGACGTCATTTTTGGCTTTCATCAGCGAACTAATAATTGGTATTCTCACTAGATCTTCGCCAATTGAGGCCAGCAATGTCCCCAGTACTTCTAGTAGATCGGCCCTCGAGAGAGAGCCGATCCCCAGAAGCACCGATTCTTTCGACGCCAGATCGCATTCACCAGTGGGCCTAACGGTGATCCCAGGGGTTGGAGAAAGGTCTTCAGCCGTGGATTCTCGGGCTGCCTCCAATGTGGTGGACAGATGGGTTGTTTTTCTTACACCTTTTACAAGACTTTTAAAATTTGAAAAATTAACTTCAGTACGCTTTTTTACTTCAAGCGATTTGACACAGTGTCGTCCGTATACTTAGCAGGACCGGACTTGTCTTGGAGGTGAATAAACAAATGAGTTTGATTCAATATCTTCCACTATATTTCGTGCTCATTGATAAAGCGCCTGCAGCTGTGAATATGTTACTACATTGCAGTCGTACGGAGCTTACTAACGCGAGGGTTCCCTGGTGAGCCGTCTACAGCGTTGCTTGACTTCAGATATTGATAAATATTGTCAACCTGACGAGCCGAGCCGATAGAGGGTGGGTCCACTACGAGATTGTTTCCTGACAGGATACATGTATCACCCCCAATACATTTTTCCCATGAATCTAGATTCATATTTCCACTGTTGTCTTGTCGGGACCCTATATCATCATCTTTGCACACCTGCAGCCATCTTTTTATCTCCAGTTTCTCTGAACATAAAATTCTTCCCGGACAACATCGTACATGACTTTGCCGAACCCTTTGATCATGTTGTTGGTGGATATTTTGTTTGCAGGTCTTGTTGTTTTATCCTGTCATGATATATTATGACATTTGAATACATCTGAGAATTAAGGATTTGGGTTTCGTCTTTTGGACTGAATCATCGAGTGATTATTTCGGGTGGCAGTTAATTAATCGAATAACTCAAGACATAAATAACCTTAATTCATTTTATTTGATGTTAGGGGATGATCGTGAGAATAAACGTTTCCAGTATTATATAAATATATCTAATTTTATATTTCGACCAAATAAGAATATATTTTCGAGGATATCAGTAATGTATTTGAAATCTGAAGAATCCTGTTGTTTTTCTTAATCTATAATTCACCATTGAGACTGCAAAATGCTGGTGTTCGCAATGATGCGATTACTTTCAGAATAGGTCATAAATGAATGCAATTGTATCGAAGCATTTTTCCAGCAATCTAATACCAATCGGTCTTTAGACCCTAATGGAATGAATCATCTCATAATCACGACAATATTGGGAATAATTAATGTCTTCTCTTAGCAATCGTTTCCCAATAAAATAACCGTCAAATAACCTACGAGACAACATCGTTAACCTATGATTACTAGAACATCATTTGATCAATCTATAAAATTTCCCCTGAACAGGGATATGAAACTTCATGACTCATACGTTCCAGTGAAAACAATGAGACCCTCCATCAGTGGTGTAGCATTTAGGGATGAGTGAGCTCTATGTGATTTCAAAAGCAATCAGAACTATCAAATTATTATTAATTGATGATAATTTTTTGTGATGAGAATATATTTTCTATCGTTCATTGGATGATTACCCAGCACAACTTGAAAATGAGAACACCTGATCCAGAAAATCAATGAGGACAAGAAAGGGCGGATAAAATCCACGTGGCGTTTCTCCAGCGTACGAAAAGTTTCTGCATTTTCTTATTGAAAAAGAATGAACCCATTTTCAATTTTGCATATCTAATATAACGAAGTTGTAATTCTCAATGAAATACGTGAAATATCTATGAAACTGGTTAAATTTCTGTTAGTAGGATGCAATTTTTTTTTCGACGTTGCCGAATCCAACACTCAACAAAACTTGCGTTTTTCTACTGACAGCTGTTACTTTTTTGATTCAATTTGTGTATTATTTCATTTGATTCTTCAGTATGTTTGACGATAAAAAAAAGTTATTCTCAATTATTTCAATTTCAAACTATGTACAATATTATTTTTGATATATCATTTCTCGATATAATGAACATATTGAATACCCAGCAGATATCGTTCTGTAGACTCGAATTTATTCATTTACACATAATATTTCTTGAAGAAAATGGATCGTAGGGCTCAGATTGACTCTGTGTACACCGATTTCAGCAAAGTGTTTGACAGAATCGACCATTCGATTTAATTTTCGAAGCTTGCGGGATTCGGTGTGCACGGTACACTATGAACAATTATCAATCTACTAATGTTCTGGTTACGTCCGGCGTTTCTCAACATTTATATTGATGATATTGTCATGAGTCTGTGGGGCCTTGAAGGGGGTTGGTAGCTAAGGGGCATTTTGTGATAACTAGATTATGAACTCAGAATCCAAAAACAAACAGACGATACCTACTATCATAGGAAATATATTCAACTTCACTTACACCTAAAGATTATATGTACAATGCTGCCAGAATGGCAGCTCGAAAGTAGAAACTACATCCTACCACTGCGATGGCTTCCAGCTCTTTCCTCAGGGCGCACGTCACCGACCAATCGACTCGTGTCCCACACCAAGACCTGACAACCAGTCCCCAACCACTGATTCATCTTAGTTTCTCTGCTTACCTCGAAACCTAATTAATTTAATCCATCAACTGGATCAAGGTTAGCAATTATGCTTTGTTATATTTCATTTACGATTTCTAGGTCGCTTAAAATGTGACACAAATGTTCGTGCATTGTCAGCATCGTTTTTGTTGTTGAATGGTTTGATTTGATGTTTAGTACAACTGATCTAATTTATCAATTTTGAATAATAAACTGGAAATAAACTACCTTGATAATCTTGGAAAATAAAAATAATTATTTTTTCTAACTTATGAGTGATTTGTGATATATGCCTCCTCTTCGAGAAAGCTGGACCCCAGCATTGAGAATTCCACCTACTTGTAAAAATATCTAACAAAACTATATAAATCAAATACCCCAACCGATTAATACAATACAATGATTATTAATAAAAAAATATTCTCGGGTACACACACCATGGCTGTGGCCCGGACTCTTTCCGTGACGGTGGCGGTTGTTGACGGTACTGCATTTTTGGACAATCCTCGTCGACGTCATTTGTCTTGATTGCTCTCGGAGTCGGGGAAGAAGAATAAATTATGCCCCCAAACCTAATATTGTTGTTCGCTGTTTCATTTGGGGCCATCCACGTTAGCAGCACCCCGATGTCGTGCTGTGACTGTGCAGTTTGTGTCTTCCACCCTTGTACTTTTGATTACAAACTCAGTGCTTCGTAGTTTCGACGTAGTTGTTTGAAAGTACAAGATCATCGAGTTCATGGATGTGGGACTATCTCTGCTCATAGCCAAGTACTCCTCCGGTATGTTATTTTCCTTGGATTGGATGATTCTTCCATGAACTTCACTCATTACAGGGGAAATCTATCTGACTACCCAGTTCATCTAGTGTGAAGCCTTTGTGATGCATGGTGCTGCGCTTCGACTTCGTTGAGCATTCCCTTGTTGGAGTCCAGGTTGTGTTCTCCTGAAGCCAGGCTGAGACATCTCCGTTGGATTCTTGTTGTTCTGGGCAGTATCTTCCTGGGTTGTATGTGTTCGATCACCGAAAGAAGAAAGAACTAGTTAAATATAATAATTACCTAATCATATGGAAAAGAAGAAACGCATAATTTTCTGAATCTACAAAATCTATTTTTTATTGTTGGAAACTATCCATGGTATTTATTAGCATTGCTACCTCTATCCAAATAAATTGAACATATCTCAGAAAGTCTTCTCTCATGAGAGGTATTTCTGTCAACATCTGAAGTACATTTTTCAATGTGAATTGATAATTGGGATAGAAAAAAAAATATATATCAGCTGGAAGAGAACCGACATCTGAAGAATGAATTATTTTCGAGTGGGGGACTTGGGGGGAAAGGGGAGGGTTGTGTTATTTTTAATTACTTATACCAATAATCTATTTCTTCAATGGCTTTAAGCGTGTATGGTTCAAAAATACTTCCATTCTCTTCATTCTACGGTTATCCAGTCTCACATTCATTTGGACTGATATCTTTCCTTGACATCCAAACGAAATAAAAAATGATTAAGGCGGATATTCAACTCTAACTCGAAGTTTTCTTCCATATCTCCCTCGATATCGATAATACTTTGGGTGAGGTAAATGTTCAGCCTTGTTAGCATTCTTCCATATTCCCCTCCTCATTTGGACCATTTACTCGCATCAAGGTATTTTTGAATAATTTTTTTTATACAGAACAAATATATTCCCCACCTCATTTGGACAATTTACTCGCACCAAGCTATTTTTAAATAAACTTTTTTATTCAAAAAAAAGTTTCTTTGATGATATCCTTCACAACAAGAAATTCACACCATTCCATTCATATATATATATATATATATATATATATATATATATATATATATATATATATATATATTTATATATAAACTGCCCAGGCATTCAACTGTTTCATTCTACATAACTCTTTTCTTCATGTTATACTTGCTGTTTTCCTTCCTTTCGTATATATACATGTATACATATACATATATATATATATATATATATATATATATAATTGTTATGTTAGGAAGGACCAGTTATATATTTTAAAGATGAAAAAGAAATAATTTCTTAAAAAAAACACAAAAATAATAATTACTTAATAGTTAGTAGTTCACGAGAAATTGTTTTACATTTTTTTGAGATTCTATTTCCTTTATGAAGCCTCTGTATAAAATTGATAGGTAAACATATGCAAATACTATAATGCAATCATTTTCATACATTGTTGAAATGATAACAACCTATAATTGTTTAAAATACAATAAAAAGTCTAGATTTACAAAATTATTCTGGATTAAATGTGATCAACAAAATTATAAGGTTGAAACATACAGTATATGAAATTGTATCTAATTAAAAAAAGCCAATGGGAGAACAAGAAACTTCTTGATGACAATAGCCAATCAGGAAACAGAGATGGTGAGATAAAAGATTTGAAATTGTGGAAAAGTAAGAACTGGAAAATGTCAAAAATAATTATCATCAAATATTGTATTTAGTTCATAAGAAATGTAAAATATATTAGTTCATAAGTTTTCTCAAATAACACCAAAATAGTGAAAGTTCGACAAGTAAGTGCGCGAGTTTGAAAATTCAAATAAAATGGACAAAACAGAAATGGTATCCAGGGAATAGAAAAACAAAGCGAGGAGATTGAAAAAAAAATTGAAGAGAAGCCAGGTACAAAAATTGGAAAGAAAGAAATTCAGGATTTTATTAATGAGAAGGTAGTTTTTCAACAATAAAAAACCAATACAAACGCTGAATAATCTCGACACAAAATAAACAAGGATAAAAGAAGAATAACTTTTTGGTTCTCCACATGAAAACTTGTCCAAGCTGATTTCGTGGATTTTGGATGGTTCCTTTTGAAATGGTGAGTTCCTGAGAGAAATGGATGAAACAGGAATTCAGATTATGCCAGGTATGGCATCAGCGACATTCCAGTTCCAGGTATAAACTTTTCTAGTGCACATCACAAACTGAATCACTTCACAAAATAACTCGTATATCTGAAGAGCTCTATGATTTGGTATTGAACTATAAAAGAATTCTTCCAACTCAAAAGAAAAAAGTGAGATTATATTTACACATCCATCACTGTTTTCATTATTTTATGAAAATTTGTCAATTGCTCATAGTTATAAGTTATTTATCGCAGGCCAGGTTAATATAAGTTTTCCTGAATGAAGGAAATAATTGTTTTTTGATAATTTATGGTTTATTTTCCACAATGATATGCAATATCTCACTTAAAAACACTGAACTGAAATAGTGTGTGACATCTAGACAGGCAGTGGCTCTGTTGCCAGTACCGACTCCTGAGGCGAAGGCGTACCAACTGAGATTAGTCGTGGTAAAAAAAGTAATGATAATTGGCAACAGCGTGGCGAGAAAACAGTAACGTTAGCTGGCAATTATTATTTCATAACAATTAGCTATTATCATATCACAATATAACAATTGGCTTCCCAGCACGGAGCTGAATTGCCTTTATAAAAATTAGAGGTATATCAAAATCGAAATCAAAATAATTATACAGGGAGAAAATATTTGTGGGGCAATAACAATAACGCGGGGAAAAATTAACAATAATTATTATTTAAAAGCTATTAGTATTTTATAACAATTTGTCTCCCAACGAGGTGCAAAAATATGTATAGGCATAAATAATAATAATAATAAAATTGATACACATAATAATAACAATTGACTTCCAACGCGGGGCAAAAACACCTATTAGTATTTCATAACAATATATATATATATATATATATATATATATATATATATATATATATATATATATATATTTATATATATTTGTACCTTGGATGCTGGTCCTGGATATAAAGAGTGTTTCCTTGAGTCCTCCTATATAAAAAAAACATATCACTAAACATAAAGACATGACCCTAGGAAGAATCGTCAAGTTCCTCCTCGTTTATCTCATGTAGCGTGCCCTTCACGTTTTGCCTGGAATGTGTAAGTTTAAAATTATTATTAAAATATTCTAATTACTTCAATTTCAATAAACTCGGCACCAATTTCTAACAAACGTTTTCATTTTAATTGACAAATGAAAATTCAAACACTTTTATCCATTATTTGTTTCGAGTAGAAAAAAATATACTTGCTAAATTATATTCGAAATTTCCCAACATTTTCTGAGAAAATTATATCAATTCTTTTATAAGTGTGTACCGTAATGAACAGTCAATCTATAAAATTAGGTATAACCTTTCAAAATTAAACACATTTTTCAACAGTATTTCTCGTGATATAGGTATAAAATTATCTTCTGTCGGAATTGAGCATTTTCTCTAGGAACTTTGAACAAAACCCTATGCCTATATGTGTGGTATGTTCAACCTTTTTCCATTTAATAATCCTAAACAGCGGAAATTCCAACTATTGGCTCAACTTCAAAACATGACAAACTTCATTCTCTCAATCTTATTATTATTCTCATATCTCCTGGACTTTCATGAACATAACTACATATTCCAAGACATATCTTCAGCTATAATCATGTTAAGAGTACCCTGTAAGAGTCTCTTCAATCTAGCGTTCTTATTACTATGATAGTTGTTTGTTACTTTACGTATTAACAACTCAAATAAAATGGTGACATCAAACATTTCATGAAAGATTGCTGGTTGGCTAGGCCAGTGGCTTTCGGAGTTTGCAAATTTATCTTTTGAGGGCACAATCCATGTATTTGATAAATATCTTGGAGAACACTCGCAGGTTTGCTTGACAATATAAACGAGTGCTTCCATTCTCCCAGATACCTCATGTATGCAGATGATCTGAAAGTATTTTTTTCTGTCACTTACTCTAATAATGCGATACTGATTCAGAAAGATCCAGTCAGGCTTACTGAGTATTCTGAAGACAATAGCCTATACAGTAGGAACTCAACCTTGATACCAACCTCGTATGAAATTCCAAATCAAAATCCAGAAACCGTAAAGCAAGTAAAAGATCCTGGTATAGTCCTCGACTCTAAATTATTATTTGACCAACACATATGTAGTGTCTCCAAGAAAGCCAATAAGATGGGTTCCACAATAAGATCCTGTTGAGAACTGAGAAATCCCAGAACCCCCAGAACATTATATATGTCCATGTTAATAGTGTTCTGACTTATGGTGCAGTGATTTGGAACCCTCGCTATAATATTCATACCTAAAAAATAATTTCATCAATTACGTAAATAGGAAATGCTTTCCATATATCAATGAAAGGTGTAACGTTCGGAAAAACCTGAACCTCATATCACTCGAACACCGGAGGAATATCACACACGTAAAATTTCTTTACAAAGTTGTAAATCACAAAATAGATTCAAACGAAATTGTCTATCCGATTCGATATGATGCACCACTCTACAATACTCGCCAAACTCTCTTATTATTCTTTTTTCGATTTCAGAGGATTATAGATGTCTTGGATTCGAGTATTTGAACTGTTAACCATATTGTAATTAAGTCTGATAGAGGGGAAATATTCAGCAGTCCATCGAAACAGCGAAAAGGAGTAAAATAAGTGGTAAATAATGATGGTTTCGATCAAGCTGCAATTCGAAATGGAATCTATGATTTGTACAAAAACAAACAGTAGTTTATCTTATTACTTCAAACGAGCAATTCTTGTTCATACAGTGTCCGCCAAAAACATGGAACCATATGGGAAAAATTGAGGCCAACTCATCAAGCAGTTATTGAAATTAGTAATTGGTAGACTAAACTGGATAACTGGGAATATCTTTCAATTGCAAACAACTTTTTTCAATAATATTTTTCGAAATTTTCCAAAGTGATGTCATTTTACTTCAGAGTGAATTTATAATATCGCCCGATTCCGGTTCAGCCGGACGCCACTGATAATAACGGTTAGGCTCGTATTTAGTCTGATTGAATGCACCAACTGTTATAAAGAACAAAATTTTCTGAGAATATATTAAAAAAAAATCCCATATGGTTCCAAGATTTTGGCGGACACTGTATATATTTCGTGAATCTCGGGAAAGGCTCTATTTGCATGGGCATTTGTATTCAGATAGGCTTTTGCTTTTTGAGTTCATCTGAATAGGCATTTTTCCTGAAAAAAAAACAGATTTTACACAAAATAAAATATTACGATTATCTGCTTTCGTGATAACAATGTATAGCGCCATCTCGGGAAGTTTTTGAGGTACTTGCATTGTTACTATTGGATGTAAGCTTACCTCTTTGTGAGATTATCAAATTAAGGCATCAAATGGATGTTAAATACGTTTTTCTTTGGTTAGTTCAAGGAACTCATACGGTTTACTCAAAATGTGTATTTGTAGCCTTACCTGTATGTAAGATTGAAAAATATTCATGTTATGAGTATGTGACTCGTATCTAAACAAGCATCTCTATAAAACATGGTTTCACGTACAGAAAAGATTATCCTCGTAATGGTTTGATGGAATTACCCACTATCGCAAATTAATGTATACAATTGTCACATGAATACATGAAACTTAAGGAGGAAGGCTTGCGTCAGTTTGTATTCTAGGATGCAGCTTCCGTATTCATTGGGCGATCCTGGCAAGATTCCACTGTAAAAAGTATCGAAAATACTAAGGATAGTGGTGCAAGGAGAAAACAAGCATAACATTTTTTTTTATTTCTTGGAGAAATGAACCAAAAAAATATTCTGCATTGATTTGAAAGTTCATTGGGGATTGAAGGAGGGTCGATATAGCTATTCAGCTTCTCGAACATTCTCCTTCATCTATTCAAGTCTCGGTATTCGGAGACTCCTCGCGTGTATCAGTTTCCTGGGGGCTGAGTTCCTAACATCTGAGAGCGTTAATGGAACCCCTTCGAAGTAGTTGCTTTCGCAAAACAGCGCTGGGCGGTCGCAAAGCAGGAGTTCTGCAGTTTCAGCGGAGTTCCCGCAGTAACGGATCAGTTCACGATGTATCCATTTTTTCGAGGTGATACCTCAGAGGACAACTGAGCAGTCCCTTCAGCATTTCAAACCTTTCTTGACCAACTCGAGAGACTGTTTAGTTTTCTTTAGCGATGGAAGCCATTTCGCTTGCCTTTGTCGTGGAATCTTATTCCAGTGGGTTTTTTTCATCACCTTCCCAGTGCCAAAATTTTTCTCCTTCGCAGTCCCAAGTCAGTCTTCACTCAAGAGTCTGTGACCTTAGAATCCTCAGTGTTGCTTGGTTGTCTGATAAGATATAGATTTTTGCCCCCCTGGAGCCTTTTGAAAGGCATTCTTAGACACACATTTCTGTTGCATGGATTTCCATTCAAAAATTATTGGAGCTTTGCTTGGGGGTTCCATGAGCCTGAAACTAGGACCCGGTCTCCCCCTCTATACCATTTGCCCATCTTGGATCCATCAGTATACCAAACTTATGCATCCCTTTCTAGTTTAGGCCTGTTCGTTGTACATATGGTGGTTGTTTATAACCACTTCATAATGCACTTCGGAGTCGTGTTTAGCTGGCATAAAATCTGATGGTTTGCTTCTGGATTATGGGGGAATATTTTCCCTAATTCTCAGATGTCCATTTAGATTTCCAGCTCATGAGTAATATTGATATGATATCTGGTGAAGTCTGAAGGTACTCATTTCTGATTTCTCCGTTACACACATGTGCAATGGCGGAAAGTTCAGCAGTTCTTCTAATGCTGCATTTGGACATGTGAATATTGTCACTGTGATTTCCAGACAGACTAACCGCTGCACCTTTTGCAACTTGATTTGTGACGAGTACTTTTATGTTTCAGGCCACTCGGCATACCAGGAGACATGGGGTTTGATGATCGTTTGATATGACCAATATATTTTTTCAAATCCCATGTCTTGCTGAATACTGCAGCAAGTCCAATATATCGCTGTAGTCTTGTGAATAATGTTATTGATGTGACTGTTGGTCTTTGATTGATTATAACGCGCAAATATTTGACTTCCATTGGAAGAGTTAGCTGAATTCCAATCAGGGTCGAGGCTCTCAGTTATTACTTTCGACTACTTGTGAGTGGAACCAGCACTCTTTTGCTAGGATGGACATTCAGTCTCGTCCATGCGCACCAGCTCCTGATTATGTTCAGGGCTGTCTGCATGCGATTGTATATTATCTCATCATGTTTGCACCTAATAGTAACGACCAGGTTATTACGGTTATCTTGAGTAGTGAATAGGGAGTCATGTCGTTTTATGAGGGGATTATTCATGGTCAATTACTTCAGCAAAAGCGATAGAAGCCCGCCTTGGGTAAAAGCTTTTCCACTGTCATTCTGGCCGTTTCCTCTCCGAAAGCAGTTCCACTGATTCTACTTTTTAGCATTGCCTATACCTGTCTGATCAGTGAGGTGTTAATAATCCTCTCTCCTAATGATCTGATTGAAGATTCATGTGCGGTGTTATCGAAAGAACCCTTTATGAATGCACATAGTCATTTCTTTGACTTCGTCTTTGTTTCGAACCAGGCATTTTGGAACATAAATTATCGACTTGTCTACTTGAGAGGCGATCTGTTTTCTGCGAAGCAGTCAGTCCTCCCGGTTCACTTCTCATATAATAGTCCATGATTTTTTTCATTGTTTCCAGTAGAAAAGAGGTCGGACTGATATGGCGATGAGAATTTGGTTCGTCGACTGGACGTCTCCCAGTCTTTGGTGTGAACACCGCGGCAGCGTCTCTCCAGGCTATCGGTATGTATCCGAAGATGAATCTGGCCTTGAAAGACCATTTAATAGTGAGGCGAAAAATGTTCTGTCCTCTCTGGCAACTTAACAGCCGTTTTGATTTTTCGGGTGGTGGAGATTTTCACCGTTGGACTGCTGCTACCATCAGGTCCCACAAGAAGCTTGGGAAAACAGTCACCTGCGACATAACCCCGCATGCCGCAGAAAAGCAAGTGAAACCGAAGGGCATCAGATACCACGGAGTTCGTAGAATCGAAAATAGTCCAGCTTCTAGTCATGGAGTCTTCGGCTCATGCTGTTTCACATTTTTCTTCGGGATATTTTTATTGTAGTTATTATCTACTCGACGGGCCAGTTGAGGCAAGCTCCCACGTATATCTAGTGCGGATAGTTTCATTTCTTTGATGCATTGGTACTGCTCCGTATAGAACATCCAGTCGCTGCCTCCCATTTACCGGAAAACAGGTCCACCTTCCACGATGTAGTTCCTAGTACCTTCGTTGAGGTGGAGTTCAATTCGAAAATAGCGGAACCACGTATTATCTTGATTTTTCCATATCCAGTAGTGCTACTTGGAAGCAAACACGTGCTGAGTTCACGCATCATTCTGCAGCTCAAACCTGCATTTATGCAGTAAGTGAAGCAGCAAGCTGAGTAGTGAAACAATGGCCAAAAGCAACCAAATCCGCCGTATATCACCAAATTCAGAAGAGCCTTCATGGATAATGCAAGTTATCACAGGACTGATTGATAAAGCCCCAACAATAGCACCGAAGAATGCTGAAAATACCGTTTTGAAACCACAATTCTTGGGTTCAGTAGCAAAGTGTTTGTGAGTGTTCTTCGAACTGAATTCTGTAGAAATAAGCCACCACCTATACATGAAGCTGATACCTACGCTTGCAGAAAAATATGACCATCAAGTGCTTCATCTGCCATCGTATCACTGCATGTTCGATCCTATCGAATATATATGAGGATGACTAAAAATAATTATGGATAATGTGGATGATGGATGATGTGGATAGAATAACCTGAGTATGAGCTGGAGCCTTTATATAGTAGATAACAAAAAAATCCCAGTTCAAGAAACAAGAGATACTAGAAGACGCTAAAAAAATTGTTTTTGAAGTGAATGTCGGCGCACAATGAGCCCAAATAGAGAGGCCTACGTGCACGGGGTTCTTCGGAACCGGCCCAACTTGAGCGAAGAAGAAGAAGAAGATATTGCGAAACAAACTATCACTGACTCTTTGCAAAAATCTCATTTCGGAGTGAGATATCAGGAAATTAATGAAGTGTATGAGCAGTTCAATATACAGCATGATAAATTGTTTCTGGCACTTGCGTACAAGAAAATGTTAATATGGAAACTGAGACACTTCTGCTGCAAGAGGTTGATAAAAAATATTATCAGGACAATCTATTAAGACACATTTGAGGCATCACCGATGCCCACAAATACTTCATCAGCGAGTGTAGCCACTGAAGATGTGAAATTGCCCGTGATGAATGTTCCTACTTTCAGTGGAGATTTGAAATATTGACATAGTTTTATTTCTCTCTATGACTCTTTCATACATAAAAGAACCAATTAAACAGTTATTCAGAAATCTCTCGTCTCTGACAGGTGAGGCTTCAAGTCGCATTAAACATATGTTGTTATTATCTGATAATCATGCTACCGCTTATAACAATATCCATACCAGATATCATAATATACGTGCATTGGCCAAGTATTATTGGGACGCCATTCATTACGCATCAAAGCTGAGTTCAGAATGCTCAAAGAGTTTGAGACATTTATTGGACTTGTTCTCTGACAATTTGAAAGCTCTGGCAAAAATTTTCCTGTTGAACAGTGGGACTGTTTTAATGAATATTCTATCCACAACATCAGATTTCGACTCTTTGAGGCGCTTCGAAGTCCAACATGGCTCAACTGAGGTACCTACCTTCGAAGAACTATTCAAATTCCTAGACAGGAAAAAGCCAATATCTTTGCGCACCTATTTGCTGGAAATTCCACTCTGGATTCATCGGGAAAACAACCCCCGAACATTACACCTATTGACAGTCACATGCCCGAGATCACCTTTCGCCAACGTACTATCAGAAAGATTTTGCTGGGTCTCAACACCAACAAAGCCTGTGGATCTGACGGAATCCCGCCGATTGTTCTCAAGAAATGTGCCCCCGAACTAACACCTGATTTTATGAACATCCTGTTCATATTTTCAACAAATCAATCTAACACCTGTTCTTTGCAAGTTGTTCAACCACTCTTACAATTTGGGGGTATTTCCGTCCAATTGGGAAATTGCAAGAGTACAGCCAGTCCCTAAAAAAGGCAAAAAGGCCCTACCTAGCAACTACAGACCTATCGCACTGCTATCTATTATTTCAAAGGTCATGGAAAAAGCCATCAACATCGAGTTCATGAAATATCTGGAAGACTCAGGAATTGTCAACGATAGGCAATATGGCTTCCGCCATCAGAGATCAACTGGTGACCTGCTCGCTTGCGTCTCACATATATGGCAGCTATCTATTGAAAAGTATGGAGAAACTTTAGCTGTGGCATTAGATATCTCCAAGGCGTTCGATCGAGTTTGGCACCAGGGACTCCTCGCCAAGCTTCCGTCTTATGGCTTGCCCCCTCAGCTGTGTTCTCTGCTTGCTAGTTTTCTCTCAAACAGGTCTCTCCATGTAGTGGTCGATGGAGTTTCATCTGACACTCTACTCATAAATGCTGGTATTCCGCAAGGATCTATTCTCGCACCAACACTATTTCTACTTCACATCAACGACCCGTTGAAAGCAACTTCATGTCCAGTACACAGCTTTGCCGATGATAGTACCCTCCATGCCGCTTTCTCTTCCAGGGCCCCTATATCAGCCCGTGAAACCAGAAATGAACGAGGAAGAAATGTTAATAATATAAATATGGACTTAGCAACAATTCTCGAGTGGGGATCTAATAACTTGGTAGAATTCAATGCAAACAAAACACAAGCATGTCTTTTCCCTAGGAAAGCCGATCTCTAGAAAGCCTAACATAACTTTGTCAGGAGTAACCATACCACTGAAGTCATCCATATCGATGCTTGGTATTACTATCAGCAATAAACTTTCCTGGGAAAATCACGTGAGGTCCATTGCCAAAAGTGCATCCCGAAAACTTGGTTTTTTGTTTCGTGCCGAAAGCTATTTCACCCCCACTCAGCTGCTTATGATCTATAAGGCACAGATCCGACCTGTCCTGGAATACTGTTCCCATATTTGGAGCGCGGCACCTAAACATATCCTGAGGCTATTGGATTCTGTCCAAAAAAGGGCAATTCGTCTCGTCGGTGATGCCTCGCTTACAAACTCGCTCACTTGTCTGGAACACCGTAGAAAAGTTGGCGATTTGTCTCTATTTTATAGATATTTTCATGGGCGATGCTCTTCTGAAATATCAACAATCGTTCCTGCTTTGGCAGTCTCTTCGAGATTAACCCGTCAAGTTCAGTCATCACACCCCTTCGTGGTTACTCTGGAGACCTGCAGAACATCACTTCCCAAAGACTCGTTCATCCAACGAACAGCGAGGCTTTGGAACTCATTGCCTAGGGAGGTGTTCCCCGAGGCATACAACCTCCAGAAATTTAAGAAGAACACCAACTCCTACCTTCTTTCCCTTGGTTCCCACGATGTTCTCTGAACATTACAGGATATCCCTCTTCGTGGGAACCAGAACATAAAAAAAAAAGACAACTTCTCTATAACGAAAAAGCTAAGACTTTGAGAAACAATGCTCCAATATTAAATTCATGTTTGGCAAACTCAAATGGCGATAAATGCCGTTTGTGTTCCTCTCCACCTAACATTTACGGGTGTTTGGTTTTCCCGAGTAAACCCCTCAAAATGAAGATACGATATCGTGGAACAAAACAAATGGTGCTCAAATAGTTTAGGTAACGGACAACTCTTGAAAAATTGTAGCTCAACCTCGAATTGCCATTGGTGTTGTGGCAAACATCGTAGTCTTTTGCATTTTAACGATATTTCTTCTGCACGTCCTGACCCTAACGCAGTTCACTCTCCTCGACGAAGTTGATGGTAATAACTCATTACCAAATCCCCAGGCTAACGCCTCTTTCCCAATCCAAATACATTCGTGTTCCAGCTCTCGCACTCGCAAACCCTTAGTTCTCCTTCCTATTGCTCTAGTACACATGATGGATTTCCATGGTATCCATCAGACGGTCCATGTTCCTATTCACTGTCAAGCTAATTTTATTACAGAAAAATGTGTCAAAAGACTCGGGATATCGCGTACGCGAGTATGCCGTTCGGTCAATGGAATTAATCAAACTTGTGCTTCAAGTTCTGAATTGGTTTCTTGTAAACTCAAAGATGCCACCCTTCCCTCTATCAGTGCTAATTTTCCAGCCTCGAATATTCCATTTCGGAATTGGATACATTTGTCCCAACTCACTATAGCTGATCCCAATTTCAATATATCCTTTTGGGAGCTGGCGTTTTTCCACAAATACTTATCGGAAATAAAATTACATGTTTTTATGTTAACGAACCGTTTGCCATCGAGACAGTCCTTGGATGGATTGTTATGGGCAAATCAGCCTCATTTTCCGATACGCTTGTAAAGTCCTTATCGTCTTTCTGCAACTTCTTCCTCGACGACACCCTGAAACAATTCTGGGAATTGGAGCAAGTTTCTTATTTCATGACTCGCTCCCCTCATGATGAGAAATGTGAAAATATTTCCAGAGACAGTCATATCCGTCCCATTTTAAGACGCTATTATGATGATCCCCGATACTCAGCTCTGAAGAGATTTCACTCTTTGGGGCGAGGGCTCAAATTGAATCCCTCATTTCATCATGAATATTCTGCATTCATGAAGGAGTATCTACTATCGGACTATATGAAGAACGTCAAACGACCCATGTCGTTTGAAAAATGTTCCTCACTTATGTGTTGTGAATCAGAATAGTATTACCACAGAGCTGCGAGTAGTGTTCGACGCCTCTAGCAAATCTGACCAAGGTTAATCTCTCAAAGATACTCTTTTAGTCGGTGAGAAACTGCAACGAGACTTGGCGTCATGCCTTTGTGTTCAGCGCAGAAATCAAATAAATGTTAGTACGGATTTTGATTAACGAGCTTTATCAAGATTACCAACGTATTTTGTGGTGCAAGATTTCAGATTGAAAACCGTAACCTTTGGCGTTTCATACAGTCCTCATGCTTCGATTCGTTCGTCACTTCAGTTAGCATTGGATGAAAGGTCGGATTTTCCCAATGTCTCCAGAATAATGTATTCTGATATTCACGACGATGATGTGTTGACAGGTTCTGATACCCTTCAGAAGGCCAAAGCCTTGTTTCCCTCATCTTGAGAGGAATATTTCAACTCCGAAAGTGGTCTGCAAACTGTCAGTCTCTTCTGAATGGCTTACTCCCCGAGGATTGTCGACAGACCCCATTTTGTACGATACTCATGATTCGGTTACCGAAATACTAGGTATAAAGTGGTACCTGATACAGGATTGTTTCTCTTACGAAATCACTCTTAGTGAATAATCCTGTACCAAGCGGGGTATGTTATCTGAAATAGTTCGTTTATTTGACTCTCTAAGTTTTGTTTGCCCGAATACTTTCCTAGCAAAATACCCTATCCAACACCTTTCGAACTTAGAGTCACAAGTACTCTCCACTTTTCGCTGGCAACTTAGGAAAGGGCTCTGGTTGCGTGATTTATTATCGGTTTTCAAATAAAATTACAGGTTTGGTGGTAAATCGAAAGTTGCATGTCTGAAGACTACTACCCTACCTAGACTGGAGCTCTGTGTAGCTGGGCTACTATCCAAATTCATGCACTATGTTATTCGGATCTACTACTCGTCTATCCCCTTTTCTAATATAGTGGCTTGGAGTGACTCTATGATAGTAGGTACCTTATTCGATTAAATCACCTCCTCACCAGTAGAAGACCTTTGTCAGCAACATGATGACTCACATTCAAGGAAGGTTATCACCCTCGTGTTGGCTTCATGTCAGTTCGACTGATAACCCAGCAGATTGCGAGTCCAGAGGTTCAACACCTCCGAAATTGTTGGATTATCCCTTATGGTTTCGAAGCCCCTCTTGGTCAGGTCAGCCACAATCGTTTTGGCCTTAAAATCCCGTTTCAACCCCTGCCGAAATATCTCATGAGGGGAAGCAAATTTTTCCCGTTTCGCAGGTATGCTTAGAATACCTAAACACTCTAATGAAAAATTGCTCATCCCTTGAAAAATGCATCGGCATCGTGGCAAGATGTCTGTGAATAATTTATAATATAGAAAGTTCATTAGACAAGAAAACCCCCTTTGAGTCAAGCTGAACGCCACAAAGCTTCACTTGAGCTTGTCAAGAGTTCAGGCAAGTTCATTTTCTCACGAAATCTCCCAATTGCAGAATAAAGCCACTCTCCCAGAACCTCTTCGGAAGCTTAACTCCTTTTTGTCAGATGAAAGTATTCTGAGGGTAGGAGGACGCCTTCAATTTTCTGGTCTTTCTTTCTCGCACAAACACCTTGCCTTATCACAGAACTAAGATGCCCAGAAACCCTGGTGTATTCACTGATTCGATTTCGTTTAGACTTTTTAGTAGAGATTTTCGCGTCCTACTTAAAATTTCTTACAATAGATGGTGACAAATTGACAAAGTTCAACGAATTGGATCTGTTTGGCCATTACAAAATGCATTCACCAACCTTAGGCAACCTACACACTGATGCGGAATACGGACATGTCACTTATGAAACTTCCAGCCAATTTGAATATTTTCCAATCCGATGGAGGTTTCTGCAAAACTCAGTTATAATTACCAATGATTTGTATTCATTGAAATGAATCGTGTTTGTATGTTGTGTGGTCAGTCACAGGCTATCAATTTTTTGCCGAACCAATGCAGGTGAGTAAAATTGCTAATATAACACATTTTAAAAGTTTATGCAACCAATAAGTGGGACTTTTTCTCCAATAATTTTCCATAACTAATTCTACGGATTTTGTTTGCACTTCAAATGAATTAATGACAGAGCTCAGAATGTGTTGACGCATAATATATTCCATTTTTGAAGTACTGTTCTGGAGTTCAAATCGAGGCCTGATCCTAAAAGTTTCGGTTGTGATATATATATATATATATATATATATATATATATATATATATATATATATATATATAAATATATATATATGGTTTGATTTTTGGGTAAATTTATAGTATCCACAATCCACAATATTGCACAATCTCTCACTGAGCACAAACTTTGTGCTCCCAATTACTTCAGGAGATACGACGACCTTTCATATGTCAATAAAGGTATTTTTTTTACTCAAATTCAACGTTCAAAGTCATAGGATTCTGGACATCAATACCATGTGTGTTCCAACTTATGGAGGTTATGAATACAAACATAACTTAAACGTACGAAAATACCTTGTGAAAAATGATCGAAATATTATCCCCAAAAAAGCAACTCATATTGATTATATTCTATTAAAGTATGAAAACGAAATTGATATTCAAAATGAACACTTGAGTTTTTCGTTGTTGGGAAAAATATATGCACTCATTGAAGTTCAAAAGAAAAATTCTCACAGTTCAATCTATCAAACCAAAAAATATTTTCATTTGCAATTGCTGAATATATATGTATATATATATATAGTAAGTTAACATTTATAATATAATTCTTTATTCTCAAACCATGCATTTGTAGTCGTCCTGAGGAAGGCAATAAACGTTGCCGATAGCTCGACGTATTCCAAAGAGTATTTCTCATCAATTCACCTCCTGAGTGCAAACTCATATATATATATATATATATATATATATATATATATATATTATATATATATATATTTATATATATACAGGGTGTAACTGAATAAGTGTAAAACATTTAAGGAGGTGATTCCTCATCGAAAAAAAGATAGGATCTTTCATATAAAGAAACTTCATTGGAGCATCCCTTGTTAAGATACAGCCCCTTAAAGGGGGTACATAAAATTTGTATAACAATTTTTTCACAAGCACTGAAAAAGTTACAATATTGAAATTAACCTGACGTTTTGTACTACCAAAAAGACACTTAGCCAGTAATTTATTTGGTTTACCCATGGTTGTAAGGGTTGAATAAGGCACACCCTAAAATTTATTTCCAATGTAACTTTTTGTCTTATTATTTGTTTTACCATTTACAAATTTATTTCCGATAGCCTGTTTCATTCTAAACAACAAATGTCTCTTGGGTTTTTTGCCCAAAATAAACCAGTAAGCAGCAAAACATTATTTTACGAACAACTACAGAGATACATCGTCATAAATGCGAACTGGATTTATTGTTATTTTGTAGTTAGTACCTGCATTAAACGATTAAAGGGTAATAAACAAAACTAAGTTATTAATAACAAAACACACAACATGTAGAAATCATAGTGAATGTTCAATATGTCTACCTTCAAACATTACGCATGCGTCTAGACGTCGGCGCATTGAGCCACGTATTCGCTCAAATATTCCTGGAGTCTCTCTGATTACCCTGCACGCATCGATGATGCGGTTTCTTAAGTCCTCTACATCGCGAACAGGAGTACGATATACCAAATGCTGTGAATGGCCCCAAATAAAGAAATCGAGAGGATTGAGATCCGGGGATCGAGCGGGCCATTTATGTGGTCCTCCTCGACCTATCCACTGATTTGCATATGTTTCAGTTAAATGCTGACGTGCTACTTGACTAAAATGGGCGGGAGCCCCATCATGCATAAAAAACATATCCCTTCTGACGCCCAAAGGAACTTCCTCCAGCAGTACTGGATGCACTTCTCTTAAAATTGAACGTATGCCTCACCATTTAATCGAGGAGGTAGAAAATGAGGCCCAATTAAATCATCCCCAATAACTCCGAGCCACACGTTAAGAGAAACTGTTCTTGATGGCTAGTTTCGACAATAGCGTGAGAGTTTTCATCAGCCCATATGTGGTAATTATGAAAATTAATAATCTTGTCCCGAGAAAACTACATTCGTCTGTGAATTCTATCGTCTTCAGAAAGTCACAATTTCTTCTAATCATTTCCAGCATCCAATTGCAAAATTCAAGACGGTTCGGAAAGTCTCGCGGTAACAGTGCCTGTACTCGTTGCAGATGGTAAGGGTATAAGAGTTGTTCCTTTAAAATTCGAAATACCGTCATATGATCAACATTTAGCTGGAAAGCAATCTTTCTAGTACTGGTAGTAGGTTGTTCTTCAATCAAATTAAGTACTGCTTCCTCAAGCTGTGGTGTTCGTATTTCTCGATGGCGACCACAATCCTGCGTTCTTTTGTCGAATGAACCATATTCTCGTAATCGTTGATGAAGTCGAGCAAATATTCTATGTGAAGGATGCTGCCGTTGAGGATACATTTCAGCATATCTTCTAGAAGCTTCTAACCCATTCCCCTGCGACAGACCGTAAACGTAATGCATATCAGCCATTTCCTCATTTGTGTATGCCATTTTATTAACAAGTGAATTATTGAAGTAACAAATTAAGAACAGAACAACAACACACAATTAGTATTAATTCAATTTCGAAAATTCCCAAACTGACAGCGTCATACCAATTTAATTGTCACTATCGCTAATAGCGACCTACTAGATAGATTAGTTTCGTATTTTCGCATTTATGACGATGTATCTCTGTAGTTGTTCGTAAAATAATGTTTTGCTGCTTACTGGTTTATTTTGGGCAAAAAACCCAAGAGACATTTTTTGTTTAGAATGAAACAGGCTATCGGAAATAAATTTTTAAATGGTAAACAAATAATAAGACAAAAAGTTACATTGGAAATAAATTTTAGGGGTTGCGTTTTCACCCTTACAACCATGGGTAAACCAAATAAATTACTGGCTAAGTGTCTTTTGGTAGTACAAAACGTCAGGTTAATTTCAATATTGTAACTTTTTCAGTGCTTGTGAAAAAAATTGTTATACAAATTTTATGTACCCCCTTTAAGGGGCTGTATCTTAACAAGGGATGCTCCAATGAAGTTTCTTTATATGAAAGATCCTATCTTTTTTTCGATGAGGAATCACCTCCTTGAATGTTTTACACTTATTCAGTTACACCCTGTATATGACAAATACTTTTCTTTCAATCATTGAGACCTAATGAAAGATACATCTGACTCCAACCCCAAGATAGTTTGAATCATGTTTTAAACGAACCAGTCATGATAATTAAACTATCTGAATATATATAAATATATATATATATATATATATATATATATATATATATATATATATGATTTTTTTTTTGTTTACTCGGAATAAAAGCCTTAGTCAATCTATGTATTTTTATTTGATACGACGTTTCGACATTGTTTATGTCATCTTCAGGTAAATTCCTAAAAATAATGTAAAACATGTAGAGTTAAAAACAGAATATGTTACATAACATCAAACAAATACGATTAAAATCAGACATCACAGCATTGTCTAAACATGAAAAGGAAATTTTGACAAAAGAAAGAAGATGTAATGAAAATAAACTGATCTTTACATTTTGACACGAAAAAGTCTTGCATAAATTATAACAAAAGAGCCCACATACTACAACTAAAAATGTCAAACACTCCAATGTATTTAAAAAAAAATGAGAAAAAACGATAACAGATAAAAACAAACTCGATACTAGCAATCTCAGATATTCAACAATGTTCATTCCAATTGTGAAATATGAACACGAATTGATTTGTTTGATACTATGAACAGGATGTTCATGAAATCAGATGTGGAACCATCTGCGACTGAAAGATAAATTTCATTCACTATCTTCCATCGTTCAAGATAACCTCTTGTGGGGTATTCATGTTGAAAAGGGAAACATTCTCAAATATAGAAAGATTTTTCTATGAATTGAAAAATCCACGATAAATTTTTTTTTTAATGTCTAACAGAAAACAACTACTTCTCTGGCTAAAGCCACGCTGGACATTGGACTACATCTGATATATATTCTAAAGGAAAAATCTGAATTTGAAAATTTGCATTTTTATTCAGATAGTTATTTGATTTTCTATTCCAGTCTTAATTGAGAACTCATTGAGTTAGGGTCCTTTCAGAATATCTATCAGATGGAGTTCGATGTCCAGCGTGGCTTTAGCCGGGGAAGTAGTTGTTTTATGTTAGACATTCACAAAAAATAACTTCATTTTTATTGTGGATTTTTCACTTCACAGAAGAATCTTTCTATTCTATCGAGAATATATCCCTTTTCAACATGAACACGAAATATTGAAAGAATAACTGTTAAATTATATTGTAAGCTTTGAACGTCTCTTTGAATTTTAATCATATTTGTTTGATGTTATGTAACGTATTATGTTTTTAACTTCAGATGTTTTACATTATTTTTGAGATTTTACCTGAAGATGACATAAACAATGTTTGTTGAAATGTCGTATCAAATAAAAAATACATATACTGACTAAGGCCCTCATTCCGAGAAAACAAAGAAAATGAACATGTGGTCAAGAAATTATAATATATATATATATATATATATAATATATATATATATATATATTTGATTCTGATATTTTTTTTTAAGAAATCTCCAACAATGTACAAAAAAAATTAATGACTTCCATTCAGACAACAAGAAATACCCCAAATTTCATTTCAAATGAAATTTAAGGTTTCACCTGTCAGAGAAGAACTCCAAAAACTCATTCAGAGGGAAAACTTTAGAAAATCTTATTTTAAGAAAAAAATCATACATTTCAATCTAAGAGTGGTTTTCCATCAAGAATTTATTAAATATATACTTTTTATTACATACTCAATGGGACAAAATGTTCAGAAGAGATTTTTATAGTAGAAGCTGTAAATGATATATATCTAGGTGAATCATTATTTTGATGTGATGCAAAGATGTTTGGCATATGCAATATGTGTATCAAATGAGGTGAAGATCGATCAACCACTGAATATAAAAAAAACAATTCCAATAATTATTGAACGTCAACCAGAAATTTAGATATATTTTTTTAATATACCACGTTTATAAAGCGGACTGAAAAGACTTAATGAGATGATGAGATGATGACAGAGACATATGGCAAATTTCAGGTTTATTTCATTCAGTTTAAAATCGATTGCTCTTTACTATCATTATTACAGTCACACAGACAGACATGTAGCGAGTTGATATTGCATTGTCATCCAGTTCTGAGCTATGTTTGAAGATCAAGTATCTCATCGGGAAGTTAGTTTGAAATGAATTGCTATTATTATTATTACAAGATTTCTACCGAACATACAAACAGACAACGAAAGCGAGTTAATATAAACATGGTAAAATACATAGAATGAACCCTTTAATTTGCTTGTTTTCAATTTCAGGGGGATTTATGTGTCATACCACTATTTTATGTATTCTAACGATGTTCATTAGGTTATTTATTAATTTATTTGTAATTCATTCATTTGTTACATTGAGTGACTATTTGGAAGGCAGTTAAATTCAGTGCTCGTTGACTCATCGTTCATTCTGTTGGTGCTATGGAGATATTGTGTAATCCTAACCTCACTTTTTGTTCGGTAAACGTTCTACAGACAAACAAACAGAAATACAGACAAGAAAGCGACTCAATATTCCATTGTCATGTAGTTCTGAGATATGTCTGAAGTTTCAAAACTCATCAGGAAGTTAGTTTGAAATCGATTGCAAGATTTGTACCAAACACAAACACACGATAGCGAACTAATAAAAATGTGATAAAAATCAGTCATTTTGAGAACCTCTACAACTATAAATTATCACCTAGTAGTGTATGACAATATATACCTCGAATGATCCTTTGTTGTCAAGGACGTATTGGCTTTTTTCCATTCACCAATAAGACAGGACACAGAAATACTGAATTTTCCCTAGATATGCTGAATTTTATTTCATATGCGGAATTTGCCTCCTGAAAATTTCAAGAATAATTAATTTCCACACTGTGTCAAGCGAAATATAGAACACAAATGTAGCTAGTAAAATTTCGATGGGAATGATTGAGAAGTTGTTCTTCATTCATACCTTCAACAAATATAAATCAATATTAAAGGAAAAATTATTCATGAATCACTTATTTGAATACTAATTTTTGACATTTTATATTAATTTGAAATATTAGAGTTTGAATATCATTTGTGTGGGGTAAATTATATTATGCTGAGTCCCCCCTGTCATGATAAAGTTGTATATCAGCTAGAAATATGAATCCAATGAGAACATGGTCATCCCAAATAAAATATATGAAACTGGAATTAGATTTTTTCTACAGTTTTTTCACGGAAATTATTATTTTATTTTCTCACTGAATTATTCTTTGACCTTCTAATGTTAGCTTTCAAGTTTCAGAATCCCCGAAGGTTTGTGGAAGAGGTGCTCTCATTCATTAGGATTATTTTGAAGTTTGGCAGTTATATATTTTTCTATGTTTATTGAACTATATTTTGTGAAAAAACTGGTTCTTTATTGCCTTAGTGCAATACAATGTTTATTGCACTCATCAGCCATTCTACAACAGCGTTTTGTGATCATGTCGAGTGAAATTCATGTCGAGTGCAATAAACACTTACTCTTTGCACTTGTTGCATTAATAACTATTTGATATCTCTAGTCACAAAATAAAGAACATTAAATATAGTGTTAAATATTTTGAATTTTGGAGTGTAACATTAAATGGGAATATTTTTGAAAAACAAGTTTACATTCAGGAAGGTTAAGAGATGTACTCATTTTATTGAATTGAAAATAAACATTTTTATTCAAGAATATTTTTTTAACCACTGTTTTTTTAATGAAATTCCAACATTTTAATTCAATCAATATCTTACTTCTTCTGAAGAACAAATTCCATCCATTGGTCATGTTACAAAAGTACCTAGTGACAATATTTTCCTTGTATTCATAGATTACTGAAAGCATGCAGGTTTCCTTCAGCTGAGTGAAATTGAACCAAACTGATATCCCCTTCATTCTGATTTTCAACTGACCGAATGTTTTCATTCCTGCTGTTTGCTGATGTGGACAACAAAATCTCAGAACTCCTGAAATGAATACATGGATTTAAAAAAATGTAATCAATACAAATAACTAATATCCACCTTGTCATGATAAAGGTGTATATCAGCTAGAAATATGAATCCAATGAAAACATGGTAATTCCAAATAAAATATATAAAACTGGAATTTTATTTTTTCTACATAATTTTTTTTATAATTGTTTTTAACTACCAATTTAGTTGCAAAGCAACCTTCAAAAGTCAGAGTTAAGAAGACGGGGACCTCAGCTTTTTAAGTGTCATCCGAAGCACAACTCGGCTAGTAACCGTGGACAGTCTGAAGGATTGGTATCTAGGTACCAAGAATGTTCGGTTGGTCATCTATCTCCTCCCGCTCAATGAAACTACAGAAATAAATTTGTATTTCATTAGCCGTGCCGAAATTCGAACTCGGACCATCTGGACATCAGCCAGCGCCTCTACGCTCACTACCACCAGTCCAGTTTGTTATAATTCTTCCTCCATTTTTTTCACAGAAATTATTATTTAATTTTCTCACTGAATTATTCTTTGACCTTCTAATATTAGCTTTCAAGTTTCAGAATCCCCGAAGGATTTTGGAAGAGGAGTTCACATTCATTAAAATTATTTTGAAGTTTGACTGTTATATATTTTTCTACGTTCATGCAAAAACCAAAACTTCATTGAACTATATTTAGTGCATTTTCTGTGATATTGTATTACATTTTGATCAATTGCATATTTCATATTATTTTCGATCATATTTATTGCATACTGGATTACGGAATTACTAGAAAATACAATTTATCTGAAATGAATTGAATTGTTTCTAACATAGGTATTAGTTCCTATCTTTCTCGATGCAAATCGATAGTGCTAATTAATTATAGAATATTTTGCTATTAAATTACGCTCCCTATTTTCCCACACTTAGTGCCACCTGAATAAAACATTTTTTTATTTTTGCATGAACGTAGAAAAAATATTGTATGCAACTCATGCAAAAAGCGTTTATTGCACTCGACGTGTTGTCCAACTCGGCCTGACGGCCTCGTCGGCCAACTTCACGTCGAGTGCAATAAACGCTTATTATTTGCACTTTTTGATATCGCACAAAATAAAGAACATCAAATGTAGTGCAAGATATTTTGAATTCCAGAGTGTAACATTAAATGGGAATATTTTTGAGAAACAAGTTTACATTCGGGAAGGTTAAGAGATGAACTGTTTTTTGTAATGAAATTCCAACATAACAATTCATTCAATATCTTACCTCTTCTGAAGAAAAGAATTCATCCATTGGTCATGTTACAAAAGTACCTAGTGGCAATATTTTCCTTGTTTTGGTAAGATTTTTTTGAAAGCGAGTTTCCTTCAGCTGAGTGAAATTGAACCAAACCAATATCCCTTTCATTCTGATTTTCAATTGACCCAATGTTTTTATTCCTGTTGTTTGCTGATGTGGATAACAAAATCTCCGAACTCCTGAAATGAATACATGGGTTTAAAAAAATGTAATCAATACAAATAACTAGGTGTGCTAGCCAACTATAAGTAATTTATTTTCATAAGATGAATATTTTTTCTCAAAAATGAATGAATAACCTACTCAAAATGTTTATATATATGTTCTCTACTCGCTTTCCATTTTTCTCTTTATCAACTAACCTGAAACTCCTCTGAATTGTTCGGATTTACGGTAAATAGGGTTTTCGCAAACTTGGTTTGGGGATAGCTTCAGGTCTCAATCTGATTTCATTCTTTACCGAAATATATATCATCCTGCCTAAATAAGTGCACACTGCAGACACAATTTTTGTAACTCAATTGATCTTTGATTCCTTCCTCTCATCGTGCCTCGGAAGAGTGAGCCTGAAAAACTAAAATTGTATTTCAGAAATCAAATATCATTTAAATTGTATTGTTCTATCATTGTCTGAAGAGACAATAGTATTATATAATATATTCAACCTACATGAAATGTCATTTCAGTTTCACAAGATGGAACCATGCACTTCATTTTGAATAAATGTATAATTCGAAATGAAAACGGAATCCTCGATTTTCTAACGCCACAATTAAACAAGCCAAACGCCAAAAGCAAACAAGAATCATATTCTAGGCCGACACTGTCTTCTTATGCCATTTTCGTCGTAATCAAATATAGATATAACCTAAAATAGAATATTGGGAAAGTACTGATGTTAGTAACGGCGGCGACACCAAGGAGCGGAAAGCCGAAGCTCCGATTCGAATTGATGTAGTAATAAAGAAAACTGAGCTGTTTGTCGCTGTCTGCCAAATGATTGAAGACAATGGCTGAATTGCCGAATCTACTTCTTCCACATCTTTGACGATTTCGGAGCGGACTGAACATTGTCCGAATAAATTCCTCAGGAGAATTGCTCTTTGGTGTTGACATCTACTCAGCAATCATTCGAAACAGTTCGTGATCTAAGAAAGCATGCCATATTGTCGCGCGTTTGATCCCATACATTTTCAGATATGAGTGCATACACCAGGGTTTCTAGACATCTTACACCGAACAAGCATCGATCTCATCATTCATGATACTCATTCCAAACATTTACACCCATGATTGCAAACACTTCAGTTTTTACTTGCACATAATTTCTGGATTTTATCCCCCAAACGCGCTATTCATTGCGTTATTTTTAAGTGCTATCGATGAACTCTGGTTAATCTTAAACACCTTTTCCCGCCAAGGGAAGCCTTCCCAAACCTCGCCTCAACCAGCTGAAATGCTTTCAATGCTTGGGAGTCGATTATGAAGGTCCTCACAATATAACTATGTCTTAAGGAAGCGACATTTGATATCAAAAGGCCAATATTTGCTCATTTGTGTGTTTCGCCACCGAGGCCATTCATCTAGAATTGGCATAAGGTTTGAGCTCAGAGGCTTTTCTAGCCGTATTTTGCCACGTCATGAGTCGACGTGGTAGGTGAACTCAGTTGTTTAGTGACAATGTCACAAATTTTACTGGAGCATACCGCGTTCTTTGCGATCATATGCGTGCAGCTTACAAATCGAAAAAATTTAACGGTTCTTTTCTTTGCCTAGTGCTCCCCATTTCAATTGCTTGAGCAAAGCTGGAAACAAGTCCGTGAAAACGCATCTCCTCAAAATATTGGACTCATACTCTGACTTATGAAGAGTTTATACCATTTTGATACAAGTTGAAGCGATTTTGAAGTCTCAACGCCATGAGCAGTGACCCGAATGATTTCGGAGTTATTCCTCCTGGTCAATTGTTGACCCTGGAGCTACTCACGGCCGTTCTCGATCCAGATTTGAATCATCTGAAACTGAAGCACCTGGAAAGATGGCAACTTTTGCAAAGAGTCCACAGAGACCTGTGGAAAAAATGGCGTGACGAATATTTGCACACCCTCCAACAACGGCACAAATGGCTTGACCCTGTGCAACTCCTTAGGATGGGAGATTTGGTTTTGATACAAAATTAATTGACTCGTCCATTGCAATGGCGTATGGGGAGACTAACTGAATTGCACGCCAGGCAAGATGGTATCATAAGAGTGGTAACTCTACATTCATTCAATTAATTCACAAACGATACAGTTCATAACTGATATGTGAGCTCTCGAATTAATGCACCCACTGAACTACATTAAATAAATGCTCGTTCAAAGAAGCGTCCGCCGTCGGCCATGACGCACGGCTGTTCCGTGCTCCATTCAGTAGTGTATCGTTGAAGGTTTTGGAACAGAAAAATTCAATGTATTATCTTGTCCTCCTCTAAAATTCTGTAGAGACTTTTTCAGGTGGAAGACGAGTACACCATTTTCCATTTTATATTCCACATATTGTGTTAGTAAAATCTTCATTTTATGAAAAACACATATTCTGAACATACTTGAAGAAACAAGTTCGAAAAACATATTTATAAACAATTTTTCTCAAGCATGTTCAGAGTATACTAATCTCTTGAATAAAACAAAAACCTCTTTGTGAGTGTTGTTATTTCTGATATGAGCGTGCATCATGGACGAAAGCTTGGTATCTTATATTTTCCTACCCACAGTGTTGGCCGATATTAAAATTTCTTCTTTTCGATGGAGGGTGCGAATTTGAGTTCTTGCAAATTGTAACATGAAAAGTACTTGTGATTCCAATTTGGAAGGCATTTCATTTATGTGGAGGTGACCAATGTTTCTCCAGTAAACAGTGGCCACCTTTGAGCTTCTTAAGATCCACATAATTCTTACGACTCATTTATTTAGGCATACTCCTTTGAAATGAATTGTAATAGGAGGGATTTTTTAACCCTGGAAATGATTTACTTTGGAAATATCACCTTTCTATAATATTTTGTAGTATTCTGAATATTAAAGTATATTAACAAGCGTTCGTAGAAAAGTATTGTTTTGTCGCTAGTGAAGTCGAACAGTTTGTGATTCAGTCTGGATTTAAAACTTAATATTGCAAAAACCGATCTGAAACTGGTTACGCATACATATAAAAATCTTTTTTGAATTACGAATCCGAATTTCCAAGGTCAAAAATAATTCCTGCAAGTTACTCTTTCTGAAAGCGTTTTTGATGAATTTCTGCAAAATTAGTGGAAGAATCATTCTGCCACTGATTCCATAACTATAATACAGAATCAGTCGCAGATTCAGTATTTCATAATGAAGAATAAAAATGAAAAAAACTCCCAAAATATTGAAAGGGGATTATATATAAGTATATAGATATTATATGAATATATAACAAATGCGAAAAAAAAGCTATAGGGTAACAAGTAACACTTTCATTACTATTAACACGCTTTTATTAGCTCCACTTGTAACTAACAAACAATGTCATTAAGTCTTGGAAGTCAATTTTAACCTACTTTCAATTGTCGTATCGAAGTGAAACTTGGTATGTATGATGGAGCCAGGAGGTGAATAGTGGAATTCTTCAGTGGCCACTAGTAAAATATGGTAAATGCACTGACGTCGTTTTCAGCAAAATTTACAATTCAAAGATATGGTGAATGCACAGGTTCGCAGAATATTTTCCAAAATGCAGTTATTAATAACTTCCATCTCATGTGGATGAATCATCGAACAGTTTTTCTCCCGTTGTCTTATTTAGTCTTCTGTAGCAATATGAACTAAAAAGTTAAAAATAAAATTAAAGTTTGAAAGAAACACGAATATATGGCAATAAGGACTGAAAAGTTGATAATAATAGGGATAATAGAGTCATTGACAAAAAATGTAAAATATTATGAATATTATTAAAATAATTGATATCAAGAACCTCACGCTTTCTTACACAAAAGAAAATTTTGTGGTCAATTACTTTATTCTCATTATTTTCAATTTTTTATTCCTCATTGCCATATTATCAGTTGAGTATTTTGGATTTGGCCACCCGACTACTTCAATGTAAGAATAGGAAATGAAGTACTGCCAACAAACGAGAAAATAAAAAATCTAGGTATCATAATTGATAATAGGCTAAAATTCTGTAATCATATGTCTAATATTCTACAGAAATCATATGCCAAATTAAAACTATATCTCGACCGACACTCTATCACAGTAAAACTAAAAACACTATTATGCGAATCACACATGCTGATTACTATGATTATATATATGGTCCCTATCTAAATTTGATATATATATATATATATATATATATATATATATATATATGTCCATTAAATTCCTTCCATTTTGTTTTTAACAGTCCCCTCATATTCTCTCTTTTATATATATATATATATATATATAGAGATAACAGTACTTCAAAATTCGTGTCTGTGTTTGATATTTGGCATGAGAAAATTTTACAGGATCTCGCATACCTTACAAGATATCCGTTGGTTGAATATGGGGATTTAACAAATAAAATTCTTCAACAAAAACAAACTACTGAAATCCTTGAATCAAAAATAAAAAGACTAACGAATAGCAAAGTTGCTGATGAGACAGAGGAGCTAGTTTTTGCAAGTACACAAACTGATAAAATAATGGAACAACAACAGCAAAAACAAATAGAGATAAAAATGACCCATGATAGGTTTTCGCAAACTGAGAGCAGTCTGGACAACCACTCTGCACTATTGCAAAGTATAAATTTATCAATGAGAAATGAAAACTCATTGCAATCTTCAACTGATGGAAGTATTTGTAATAAATATGGAAAGAGAAAAGAAAATCACACCACGAAACATAAGCCTAAAAAAAACAACACCATAAAAGCAATACAAAAGAAATCTGTTACTACAGAATGGAAAGTAGAGAAAGTGAAAGTAAAATCCGAGAATAAAAAAAGGAAAGTTTTTGAAGATACAGACACAAAATTACCTAATGAAGAAAAAAGAAATAATGTATCACTGATTGACGAAATCCAACAGGTTAATATGTCCATGGGTGACAAAGGAAGGAATGCCTCAATCTTAAATGAACCTGCACAAGAAATACCGGAAAACAGTAATAGTGATCTGATGATTGAGATACCAGAAGTCAACTCCACAGTGACACAACTTCCACAAAAGAAGAAGAAAATACTGATTACTGAAGATCAATATGCCCAAGGATTCTTAGCTTAATAACTGACTGTCTTTCCTATAGGATTGATGAATGGATCTGCCCTGGTAATGAACTGTCGGAAATCACCAAGGATATATTTGCCAAAGTTATAAATTACGGTCAGGATGATTATGTTATTATCATGTTTAACACGAATAACATCAGTAATAGTGAAACACTAAATCTTGTCATTAAGAATATAATGAATATCAGTAAATTCACAAATCTTATAATTATACCATAACAGAATGAATACCCAGATGAATATACAGGGTGTCCCTGAACTTCCTCTTTTCCTCTCGTGAATGTATAGATGGGGTCAAAATAACACCAGTACTTCATATATCTTTTGTTCCTAAAAGCCTTCGTTACCAAGTTACGGGCCCTCAAAGTTACAAAATGAAAAATGTTTTTCTTTGATAACTTTCAAAGTGAATATTCAAAATCATCTAAATTTTGGTGATTGACTGAACAAATGAATTCCTTCGATGAGCTTTCATGCAGGAGTCAGCTGTTTTGCTACAAAGTCAGGAACGGACTACCCCGATGGTCCATACCCCAAAACTTTGAAATGACAGATAATTTTTCAATAGTTTTCAACAAAATAAGGTTACGTAGACAATTTTCTGAATAAAAGTACTCGTGTGAAAAGTCGATCGGAGCAATGATTCTTAATAAAAATGCAGTTTTACTCGACGACATCAAACCCGATCGTCCACCATTATTTGAAATGAAAAATTTTCACAGTAGAAGTACTAATGCTAACGTTAATTCAACAACATTCATAACAGGGATAATACAAAATATGCTAAAAAAAAAGGGCGTAAACAAAAAGTACAGTACCTAGTTGAAAGTTTCATTCACAATGTAGATATTTTTTCAAATGAAATATCAAGTTATGTAGATTCGTGGTGTTTTTGAACTAACAAGCTACTCCACTATGAAATATGGAATTCAGACCATCTTTTGTTTGTACGCGTGGAATAGGCACGTTTCGTGATGTGTAATCTGAATCTTATGAAACTCAACATTTTGATGTTGCAAATTCGTATTCACAGCTTGAATGTTGAGGAGTTCCACTGATAAGTATAATTTCATGGGAGAAAATCTTTAACCCGAAGATAAATTCAGTTGGAAAAACGCACATCGGAAGACATAACTGATAAAAAGCAAACGAATAAACTACAAAGACGGCTGCACATGAATAGGTTTTTGTAGCGGATTTTGCATTTCTGTTTGCTCTTGAGACTTGCGATTGATTATTTACACCATGAGTTTTGTGAGGTGAACGTGTTTGCATGATAAAAATTTGTTATGAACATTGTACCTATCATTTCTATTTTCATTACAAATTATTCTTTTCGAATAATGGTAGACATCTCAGGTTGGATGTCGTCGAAAAAATGCATTTTTATCGAAAATCGTTGCTCTGATCGATTTTCTACACGAGTACTTTTATTCTGGAAATTCTTCAGGTAACCTTGTTTTGTTAAAACATATTGACAAATCCCACTCATATAAAAGTTTTGGGGTGTGGACCATCGAGGGTAGTCCGTTCCTGACTTTGTAGCAGAACAACTGACTCATCGAAGGAATTAGTTTGTTTAGTAAATCACCAAAATCAAGATGATTTTGAATATACACTTTGAAAGTTATCAAAGAAAAACATTTTTCATTTTGTTACTTTGAGGGCCCGTAACTTGGTAACGAAGGCTTTTAGGAACAAACGTTATATGAAGTACTGGTGATATTTTGATCCCATCTATATATTCCCGGAAGGAAAAGAGGAAGTCCAGAGAAACCCTGTATAACACGGAGTTTTCAAAAAAGAATAGAGAAATTTCAGAGAGACAATCTTAACTGTTCTCTTATATATCAAATAGACCTCAATAGGCCCAACAGCAAATTTATAATAAGTGACTTCATCAGAAATGTCTTCCTATCCCCAACAAGTCTGAAAACTGTGGTCAAAACCATACAAATCAATGAAAACGAAAATCTGCAGTTATTTCGAGAAAATGGGGAGGGTAAATAATACTAATATCAACAATATAGAAGAAAAAATAAAAAAGCCTACAATAAGATAAATAAAGAAACACTAATTATTACCCCATCCCCAGATCTGAAAGAACACTATAGTATTATACACCAAAACACAATGTCTAAAAAATAAGACGTTGGAATTAGAAATCTTTTTGAAGACACTTGAATGTCAACCCTCATTTGTATGCATAACAGAACATTGGTTTACAGAGACTGAGCAATATCTGATGAAGTTAAAGGGCTATCAAATGACCTCTTCATACCCAAGAAGGGAAAGAATACACGGTGGATCCTGCGTTTTCTCGAGAAATCCTTTGAACAGTCGATAAATTGTCGAGATCAAAACTAAAAGTATCGAAAGTATAATAGAATGCTCCTCGCTAGTTTGTAAGAAAATTTAATGTATTATAATTTGTATCTATAGGTATCTATAGAAATTGGGATATATTCCTGCAATCTCTCAGTGAAATACTTGATATTGTACAAAATAAATTCAGGAAATATGATACAATACTATGGGTGATTTCAATATCAATCTTCTGAATACAAATAATGCAAGCGCACAGTCCTTCCTACACCTCTTATCAACATATAACAAACAGATAAATGAACCGACAAGGATAACATCGAGATCTTCCCCACAATTGGATAATATTTTTATGAACTTTGAAAACAATCATCCTGGAGAAGTTATTACCTCTGCATTATCCGATCATGAAACTCAAATGCCCAGAATTGAAAGATCTGGTAAAATTGAAACTAAAAAAACAAAAACAAAAAATAAGAAAAGAGTGTTCTCAGATGCTGAGCTGGATCAATTAAAAAATGAATTGAGAAATACCAACATGTATCAACTTTATTTCTATGAAGATCCAAATGAAGCTTATGATTATTTCATTGGAGTCCTCAGACAACTAATGAATATAGTCACCCCACTAAAATCTTGTAAAGCAGACACCAACTTGAAAAATAGAGATTGGATTACCATAGGAATAAAGACATCAAGCAAACGTTAACAATATTTATACAGATTAAAAAAAAGACACCATATCCAATGATACATACCATACATCTTGTGAATTTTTTATTTTTTTATTTTGTATACAATTCTTCCGTTGCTGATTACAATGTTTTTGTTCTGATTCATTTGACAATAAATAATAAAAGAAGTACAGGGAAAGATATGAGATGGATCCATATATAAGAGAATATGAAAATGATTCGGTAGTAGCAAAACAAATTAGTAATATTATTGAATTCACTGAATACCTCCATGATGATTTTAAAATATTCCAACTGAACATTCGTAGTATCATGAAAAATATGGATGAATTGTCCATATTATTGAGTAAAATTCCTGAGAAACTGGATCTTATTATATTAACGGAAACATATATAGTGAATGATATTGAAATCATCCATATGGAGGGTTACCAAACTTTATATAATGAGGGCTCTTTAAATAAAAATGACGGAGTTGTGGTATTTATCAAAGATACACTTGATTATTCCTATAATATTCAAAATATTGGAGAAATCAAAGCTTTACAAATACATATAAAAAATGAGGTATGTGATATCATAATTACTTCCGTGTACAGATCTCCAAGCACTTTCAATTCAATACAGAAATCATCAGATATTTATAAACAATGAAAAGCAGTGACATACAAATAATCACAGGTGACATAAATATAGATTTATTATCGGAATACGACTATGCAGAAGAATATAAAAATATAATGAATGCACATGGATTTACATCTTATATAAACGATGTTACCCGACCTAGTAGTGGATCTTGTATAGACCATTATTTCATAAAATCTAAAAAAAGTGTTAATTTCAAATCCTATATTATACAAAATGGAATAACAGATCATTTTCCCATTGCTTTGACATTCAATCTGGTGAAACAAAAGTCCAATCAAATCGAAAAAAAAACAGAAAATTTATCAATTATAATAAACTCAGGCAGGAATTGGGGAATGAACTATGGGTCGATATATACAATCAAGATGATATAGAGTCAATGGCCGGTGCATTTATTAAAATATTACAATTCTACATTGAAAAAAATACTGTCACTGTGACTGTAAATGAAAAAAATCGCCCAAGAACCAAATGGATAACACCTGAAATAATAGCAATTGTTGATGGAAAAAATGATTTATATAAAAAAGTGAGAACAGATCCAGATAATATAGAGCGTTGGGAAGAATACAAACATCTTAGAAATCACCTGAATAAGATGATACTAGCAGCTAAGAAAATATATGCCAATCAAATAATAGAAAAAAATAAAAACAGTACAAAAGGCCTCTGGAAAACTGTCAATGAAATCTGCAACAAATCCGGAAACATTACAAAAATAAAAGGAATAAAACTTAACAATGATGTAATCATACATGATCAATTAGAAATTTGCAACAGATTCAATGAATATTATAGCAAATTAGGCGAAAATCTTGCAATGAAAATAATGGAACCTTCAGATTTTGATTATTCTGACAACATAGTAGACAGCACTATGTACGTATTCCCAACTGATGAAAATGAAGTCAAAGAGATAATACTGCAACTAAAACCAAAAAAATCTCCGGGTGATGACGATATTCGATCTGAAACTCTTAAAGAAATTGTAAATGAAATCAAAGGCCCACTGACCCATTTAATAAATCGGTGTTTGGATACAGGGTACTTTCCGAAAATCCTGAAAACAGGACTAATCAAACCACTGTATAAAAATGGAGATAAATATGAAATGGTGAATTACAGGCCACTATCACTTATCTCTAACATATCTAAAATCGTAGAAAAGATATTGAAAAAAAGAATATTGTCTTTTCTGAATAAACATCAAGTTCTCTCGAATAAACAATTTGGATTCAGAGAAGGAAAATCGACGGAAGATGCAATACTCGCTTTATCATCCTATATTTATGAAGCACTGGATAAGAAAAAGGCTACCTTGTGCATATTCGTTGATCTTTCGAAAGCATTCGACACTGTTTGCCACAATACATTATTGAAAGAAATATCCTCATATGGACTAAGAGGAAATATTTATAGGATTCTTAAAAGTTATAAACAGAGGGTAAGCATCAATGGTGAAACCAGCCAATACGAGAATGTTTCGTATGGAGTCCCACAAGGTACTGTACTGGGACCATTATTGTTTACTATCTATATTAACGGCCTACTCAACATGAAAACACAAGGAAATATTCTGAGCTTTGCAGACGATACAGCCATACTGTATAAATCCAATACATGGCCGGAACTGAAGGATCTTGTAGGAACTGATTTTCTGAAAATAGAAAAATGGTTTAGAGGTAATAAATTAACACTGAATTTTACAAAAACTAAATACTTGCCTTTCTGTTCCTACACAAATGGACTACCAAATATGGGACCTATAAAAATAGGAAAAAGTTATGAAATACCGGAAGGGAAGTCGATGAAATATCTCGGCATCATAATAGACCGGCATTTGAGATGGAACCTGCAAATTGACAATATAGTAAAAAAATTGAGGGGAATGCTATACAAATTCAAATATATGAGAGATTTTCTGGATACCCCAAATTTGAGAATATTATATTTTGCATTAGTTGAATCGCAATTAAAATACGGTATAGTGGGATGGGGTGGAGTAAGTGAAAATTGAATGTCTTACAAAAATATATAATAAAAATTATTTATCATAAGGTTCACACTTACCCAAGTGATAACTTGTTCAAAGAATCCAGTTTTCTCGATATCAGACAACTCTTCTGTTGGAATATTTTGAAAAATGTCAAAAAAGGAAATATCATCTTAGAACATCCAAACTACAGTCATAACACAAGAAATAAAAATAAAAGCGTAATACCGTATTGTAACAAAACCATAGGTCAGCGGAATGCAACATACCTAGGACCTAGGTTATATAATATGGTACCGGATTACCTGAAGAATAACTATAACATGTCCAAATTCAAAAAAAAGGTAAAAATGTGGATTGTGGAAAATGAGAGATCACTTTTTCAGGAACTTGTTAATCAAAAAATGTATTAATGATTGAAACATCATTTATACCATTGGTAACAATATATGTATGTATATGTGTGTGTGTATATGTGTGTATATATATGTGTATATATATATATATGTGTATATATGTATGTATATATATTTGTCTCGTCATGATGCATAAGTCTCAGTTAGTCTTCAATTTTGCTAGTTTGGTCTTTATTTTTTTTTTTTAATTTTAACTGGTAAGTATTTTAATAAATATATCCATTTTAACTGACATTATTGTTGGATTATTTTATTGTTTTTAGCTTAGTTTTTTTAACTGAAATTCTACATTTATTGTTGGATTATTTTATATAATTTTACCTTCGTTTTTGAGATTTTATTACATTTATTATATATATTTTTAGATATTTTTTAATTCAATAATCATTGATAGTGTCATTCCTATTTTTAACCGTAATCTATATTGTTCGTTCATTTACATATATTTATTTTGTTAATTTATATATTATGTTATTCCTCAACTAACAAAAACCTTCATAATTTTTTTCTGTAATAATATTTCAATGTGTAGTAGCATATATAGTCACGCACAAGTAGTATAACAACTCATAGTTGTTATACACTTCTGTGACTCAACCATGTTTATTGCATTTCACCTGAGTGTAAACATTTTTTTATTTATGTCAATAAACATTATTATTATTATTATTATCATTATTATTATTATTATTATTATTATTATTATTATTAAAGATATAGCAATATTTTCAAAAAACTACTTAGAGAAGCAAAACAACGCTGTAATGATGACTGCTCTATCTATCTATCTTTCAAGATGGCGACTGGGCGCCACCTAGGGAAAAAAATGAATTGGAAGGAGATCTTGTGACACATCCTTTTGGAGCTCCTGACAAATACTTCACAACCCTAGAATATAAAGTCAATATCTTCACCTACTACAAAATGGCGGAACATTTAATAATTGCCTGAATACATCGACGTTTAACTTCATAATTTGAGGAAAGAAGCTGAGTTCAGTTCAGAAGATGCTCGAAATGGTTGCCTTGAACTGCTTGACATGAAGACAGCCTATCCGACATTTCACGTCGAACATCTTCGAACACAGTAACGTCGATATTTCTACAAATATTTATTATTCTCTGCCGTATATCCAATATTGAAGCAGGTTCAGTTTCGTACACCTTTCGCTTCAAATAGCCCTATAAAAAAAGTCTACAGGTGTCAAATCTGGCGAGCGGGCTGGTCATTCCATAGGACCTCGACGGCCAATCCAACGACCAGGGAAAGTATTATCCAAATAGTTTCTTACTTGTCCGTAGTAATGTGGTGGTGCTACATCTTGTTGGAATACAATATCCATAACAAATTCATTGGGATTCGCTTCGACGATTTCGGTGATTAGAGGGTCAACAGTATTTTCCAGTATATTCAAATACAGTTCCCCTGTTAAATTTTGTTCAATGAATAGAGGTCCCACAATATGGTTTCCCAATATTCCTGCCCAGACGTTAATTTTTTCTGGATATTGAGTATGAGTTTTCCGGAAAATGTGAGGGTTGGTGTCACTCCAATAACGGCAATTTCGTCTGTGAACCTTACCGTTGAGATAAAATATAGATTCGTTACTGAAACAAATATTGTGGAGATTGGTAGGATGCCTTGCAATGGTTTCCGTCATAATTTCGCAGACTTCTGTTCTTCGATCAGGGTCATCTTCAGTTAACTGGTGTACCATTTGATTTTGTATGGATGATACTTATTCCTCTTCAAAAGTCTCCACACAGTAGAAGGACACACCTCACAAACATTGCAACACCCCTTACTTCTGAACCCCAGATTTTAAATTATATGATTCAAATTTAAGAAGGTGAAATCACTTTGCCGATAGGCTGCTCAGATGGATACGGTTAGGCCGTGAGTAAGGTTCAATTAATGACTTTTCCTAGTTAATCAAATTTGGCCACTAAAAAAATTATACATTAATTAACTTGACTAGTTCCAGAGTTGGGCGCCAGACTTGCTAAAGACAAAAGTCAAAGATAAATAAAATTAAATAAATGTTACCTAGCTTGTATGGGAAGGCAAATAAATATGCAATAAATCAACTTAACAAATTTATTCCAGATGGAATTAAAATGATTGGACAATATTAGAGAGTATTGAACTTCTCTTAAAAAGAATGAAAAATTACATAAAAACAAATATTTTCGACTCTGATCAAAACTGAACATTTACAAGATATGATTCCTCCAGTTGTTGGTGACACGGGTATACCTTCGGAGTTCCTGAGTGAGAGAGATGAAGGCTAGTTTCTTGAAGCTGGTCTCAGCGGTTCTAGGAGGAACTTGGTTTCAGCGGTTATGATGAAGATGGTCGTGGGTGGTTCTATAGTTGGTTTTAGACCCCCTTATCGGCGTGAATTTAGTAGATCTTCACGGACCAGTGCTGATATTGATGTGCTGTAAGACCTCCCAGGTTACTAGTCCTTCTGTCTCCGTAGATGGGTTCCCTCCGTGGTATATATCATGCGAAGAAGATGATAGGAATCAATATATGTACAAAAAGGGGAGAACAAAGGATATCCTTTGAACCTCAAGTTTTATGTTTCAAATTTTAATCGAAAGTCAAAAGATAGATGCAAATGATAGCATACAATAAAAAGTTAATTTTAATAATTTAAAAAAATATTAAAAATGAACAAAATTTAAAACCAAACAAAACAAACCTCACCCAAAACGTTATGTTCAAATTCAGTTAAGTTTTGAAACAAGTAAGTTTTGATAAGATGATTCTATGTACCAGAAGGGTAAAAAAAATTAATGAGGAAAGGTATTCCAAAAGAAATATAAAAATTTCCTTGAAATTTTACCAGAGAAAAAATATAGTATTTTAAAGCAAAACACTATAAAATTGCCAGAGAAAAAATCTACTATTTTAAAGCAAAATATTTAAAGGTTGCCAGTACAAAAATATACTATTGTAAAGCAAGTGCCAAAGGAAAATATAGCGTTATAACCAAAATACTCTAGTAAGCTACAAAAAATATAGGGTTTCTGAACCAAGATAATAGTCAGAGTAAAAGTATACTCTTCAGCCAAGATAAGGAAAGAGAGACACACGTCTTTCAGTGAGCACGACTCTCTCAGATGGAGATAAAGTGAAATAATTCCTTTTATTGAAGAATTTCCAGAGATAAACCGAAGAGGGAGACCACACGTCTTTCAGTGGGCACAACTCTCTTTGGAAAAGATAATGTTAAATAATTCTTTTAATTCAAGAATTTTTAAAGATAACTGGAGAGGGAGACCTCACGTCTCTCAGTGGGCACAACTCTCTTAGATAAAGATAATTTTGAAATAGGGCGGAAATTCCCTTTTCAAATCGATAAACAGGTAATTCTCAAAAAATTTTGTGAATCGCCCTGCTCTTGGCGACAAGGTAGTAACTGAAGTGAATTGACTCTGCAACGATCAAAAATCAAATAAGCTACACTGGGAATTAAATGGAGTAATAGATATAAGAAATTTATCAAACGGAAATCAACTTTACGCTTGAGGCATATATTGAATCGAATCGAGTGTTCTGAGACCGTTAGGCCAGAGGTACAACTCTCTCCATAAGCAATTCTTTCTCAAGAGAAAAGAAAATTACTCTCATAAACATATAGTTATGAAATAAAGAAAATTGCTTACCAGAGAGCCGTCCTATTAGTCACTTTTGTCCCAGAACAATCGAATACGCCCTTCGCTTCAATCAGAATCCTTGGAACAATCCACTGGTAGTATGAGGGGAGTAAGCTCTAGTCCATTCGAGATTACCAATTACTTGGTACCTAAAAAATGCAAAAGCGTAGAACTGATTTCCAATGAAAAAAATCAGTTCCCAATATTCGGAACAGATGTTACGTTAGCCACAATATGTAGTATGAATGATTTGTCAAAATGGCCGAAATATCTATATTTAACCTTCAAAAATTACCATGCGGTATATCCAAGAATTCTAATATTACAAGCCTAAGGAAAAAGAAGAAAATGCTAATCAGCTACAACATTAATTGAAAGATAAAGAGAATAATATTACTCAATTAAACTCCAGCAGTGAAACTTATTCAACTTATAGATCTTACCAAAATCAATTCACTCAGTACATCTGCCTATCTCGACGTTCAAATCAAGAAAGAGATCGATTATTCCTTCGGTTCGAACAAATCACCAATTCTACCTGGGTTTTTTCACAAACTGTTCTTGGTTTTTCTCTATTGAAAAACACTTGGAAAAAACACAGCTTGACGACATGAATACAACTGTCACGATACCATTTTCACGAGACGACAACAAAGGTGCCCTCTTCACGACCTGAGCAGTGACTACTGACCCGTTCCACCGTAAAGATAATCGGAAACGTTATGAGAAATTGGTTATGTATGAGGAAGTAACGAAAAATTCGTTACAACATTCGCGACGGAGGAAGTAGACTGTTGAGAATTTACTATCATCTCACCAATTATTTGAACTTGCTGTTTTTCCGGAATGGACGGATGGCCTGTACACTACCAGTGGTTCTAAATTTGGTTACAAGTTCCCTTAGATATTTTCTACAGATAGGACGATTCGGGAAACGATCATTAAAAATTCTTTTGGTTTCATGAAAGTTACGCGTCGCACCGTAAATAAAAATCGCTTCGATTTTTTTTTGGAAGAGAATCGACCATTTTAGAGATAGTTCACGTGGCACCTATTTACTAGTGAAACCGAAAACTTAATGAGAATATTTTAACTGAACAATGATGTTCGTTGTCGTACTGACATTTCTTGTCATTTTTTGTTTAAACAAAATATAACCTATCAAACCTTATCGGGTTGTTGGGATTGCCATATGGCAGATAAAAACAACTATTTCTAGATGTATCGATATTAATGTGTTTGTATTCAGGTAATTATTAAATGTTCCGCCATTTTGTAGCAGGTGAAGATATTGACTTTATATTCTGGGGTTGTGAAGAATTTGTCAGGAGCTTCAAAAGGATGTGTCACAAGACCCCCCTTTCGATTAATTTTTTTCCCAGGTGGCGCCCAGTCGCCATCTTGTAAGTTTTATCTGTCAATTTCACTCCAAAATATAGTATTCATGCATCAATTTCATTATCCCAAGTTTCAATTCTTTGAGTGGCCTTGTTCTAAAACTAAAAGGAGGAGGTTCTCCTAGTGCGTTCAGAGTAACGCGAAACAAATAACGGGAGAAAGAGAAATTTGTTACGAATCCAAGAAAGCCACCATCCGCCTACAGCTGTTTCATGGTTTCCCAATCATCAGGACGGCTTGTGGTCTCTTTCAAATTCATATCAAATATCTCATAGTGCTAATACCTACCGGCAAGTACGAAAATGTGAAATGCACGAAATTATAGATGGTGACACCTATGATCTGTGTGTTGAAGCTTAGACCTCATGACGTGGAATTTTAATGACACGAAATTTTGTACACATTGATAGGTCACCAAAAGATGTCAGTATAGGCCAATCCACGACACCAATAGTCGTACTCCTAGGGCGTTCAGAGTTACTCAAAACAAATAACGAGAGAAAGAGAAATTTGTAACGAATCCAAGAAAGCCACCATCCGCCTACAGCTGTTTAATGATTTCTCAATCATCAGGACGGCTTGTGGTCTCTTTCAAATCCGTATCAAATATCTCAGAGTGCTAATACCTACCGGCAAGTACGAAAATGTGAAATGCACAAAATTATAGATAGTGACACCTATGATCGGTGTTGTGAAGCTTAGACCTGTCGACGTGGAATTTCAATGACACGAAATTTGATACGAATTTGAAAGAGGCCACTATTTCGGCCCTGTGCACAGGGATGAAACAGTACGGTGGAGCACCGTCTTGTTGATAACGAAGCTGATTAATTCAAGTCTCGGTCAATTTTATTTTCCAGCTGGTCCACAATTATAGTGTGTATCGTAGTTTCGAAGAAATGTATCCATGTAGACTTCCATCGATAAATAAGGGCCCCATAATTTCATCTCCATTAATTTCAGCCCACATATCTACTTCTTCAGGATGCTGATTGTGCCCTTCTCTAAAAAGGTGCGGATATTCAGCACTTCGATAACGTTGGTTTTGCTTATTGACCTCCCATTCAGAAATAAAGTACGTTCATCACTGAAACTAATGTTTTTTTATGGTTTCAGGCAAAGCATTAATTGAGTTGGTCATCAGCTCGTAAAATTATATTCTTCTATCAAGGTGTTCATCACCTAGCAAAATTTTGATTTTATACGGAAAAAAAAATATGATGCTTCAGTACTTCCGGCACCGATTCATGACAAATTCCCTTGTAGCTTCATTTCAAATTTCCCCACAATACTTACACAGTAGCAGCTCCATCAAGTACTCGAAGTGTAGCCCTCTTTTTGTTCTTTACGTTTCCTCAAATGTTTTCATCAACTCACGTATATATTCGTGGCCAATATTTTTTTTGGATTACGTCGATAAAAACGGTTGCAGTTCTCCTGAAACAATTATCATGTTTCACATACAGGTAAATCATTTCCATTCTTTCATCCATATAATAAAACTTTTTTCAAATTTTTGCGGCCAATACTTGATGAAAATCTATATCAAAGTAAACAAAAGACACTCACTTGACTAAAAGATTTTCACTAAACTGGGTTTGCAAAACCATGACAATACAATAGCTTTTCCAAGTGACATTGTGATGAAAATCCATAGTAATTTTAAATGACAACACACGATTAGATTCCCACAGAATTTTTATCCAAATTCACATGTTTCGCTAACACAGTAGTTTTTTTAGATGAATATACTATAAACCAAATAATACAATAACAAACTTTCATAATACCTGAGATCTCTATCGAGATAAGTATTGACACTAATCTCACAAAAAATATTCTTAATTATAATGATTACAAAGGATTATTCCAAGTTCAATCTATTTTTAGGAAAACAAATGTGGCGAATTATTCAAATCGAGTTGGTCGTTGAGTAATATTTCTGAATTTTTCAAGCTAATAATCCCTAACGTTTCCATTTGATTCAGTTTGATACTTTCATTTTCTACATGTAAAATTTCAAAATCATCATAGAAACAATGGTTTTCGTCTGAAAGGTGATTGGATTATGTTGAATTTGTTTTCGTTAATTACTTATATGATGTTCATTGATTCTATCTTCGAATATTCTACCAGTTCGGCCAATATATACCTCAGGACAAGTTCCACGATTCAATCTATGAACTTCCGATTTTTCGGATTCAAAAATTCTGTCTTTATTAATTTTGATGATGAATCTACCCAATGTATCGTTTGTTCTACACGCAATCTCCAGATCTTGTTCATTAAGAGTTGAAGCTATTTTTCCATAGTATGTCCACAATTTGTTGAGTGTTCTATAATTTTGATTAGAGTTTTTGTTAGTAGTAAAAACTTCGCGCATATCTTTTGAATGGTGTTTTTTGGAGAGAATACTATCTATCAGGTCAACTTTATATCCATCGTTCAATGAAATTTGTTTTATGATGTTGAGTTCTTCTTGAAATTCTCTGAAAAAGAAAAATGTACCAACCTATGAATCATACCATCAAAAGCTGCAACTTTATATTGGTAGGATTGGTTAGAGTTGACATGAATAGTAACCGTGTGGGAGGATTAGAGGTTAATTGAAAAATCATGTTTTTTGTTTTCTTTGGTTATTGTCGAATTCAAGGAATTAATTGAGATATATGATTCTATTTCGATATTGTTTATGTGAATTTTGTTGATAGATCCATGAAAGGTAAGTACCCAATTGTCTGTTGGTACCAATGAAAAAAACCAAAATGTCATCCACATATCGATACCATTGCGAAAAATGTTTCATCAACGGATGTTCATGAATCGGGTTCTCTAAGTTATCCATGAAAATTTCGGCAAGTAAAAGACTCGAAGGGTTTTCTATAATTATCTCCTAAGAAAGAATACATTTTGTTGTCAAATTGAAAATAATTTGATTTCAAACAAATTGATAGAATGTCATTTATTTCTTGTTTGATGACTGGATTCACATGATTCTTGTCTAATAAATCTCTGACTAGAATGATAGTATAAACCGGAGGTATACTTGGAGATAGATTTTGTATATCGAAACAAATTAATTTTGGCATTATCAGAAAAAGTATTTCATTTTATTTTATTAATTAAATCATATGAATTTTGTATGCTCGATTCTGGTTGGAATTTGCAATGATTCTTGATAATTTCACTAATAATTCTACTGTTGAGCCTACAAATGAGACTACTGGACTAATGGGAAAGTTTCGTTTGTGTTCATTGAAAATCATCAAGACTTTGGGAATCTCCGTATTTTATGTATATTCCATCCTGTATTCATAATTTTGAAAGGAATGAGCATCTTGATGTAACACTTGAACTTTCATATTGTGTTATACATGATATTGAGTCCATAATCAAAATAGTTATTCCATTGAGATCTTTTTTTATCATTTGAATTCAAATCGCATCCACCTCACAGGGTCATTAGCGGTGGTACATGGACATACAATTTCATTACTTGAATCAGGTTCATTACGTTGATCTGTTGGATATACTAAAAAACACTTTTCGAGTCACTGTTTGAAATCACTGATATGTCACTGGTTAGCTTGAGGTTGTTCCTTTCCTGGTGGTATTGTGGGCAGACGAATAGGTGCTCAACAGATAGAGGTGTGTTACATCGTTCACAGAATCTTGGTGTTTCTCTCTACAAAATATACTGATTTGTGAGTTTGGTGTATCCAATTCTTAGGCGTGTTAAATCGTCTGACTGAGTCCAGAGTAGTTTGGAGTTTTTATGTGTGGGTTTCTTTTGTATGATTTATTGTCATTGTCTGCAATCTCTCTTTCCATAAATTGTTGATATCGATTTTCATTCATTTTGCTGTATAAGTCTCGATATGGTGTTTTTTTGACTATTTTAGCTGCTGGATTTGAAGAGGTATTACGAGCCATATTATCCGCCTTTTCGTTCTCGGGTATGCCTACTTGTGATGGAGCCCAGACTATCTCAATAGGGATGTTCACAAAAAAAATAAAACGCGCTTAAATACATTAAATCATCTAATATGACTTTAACATTGAATATGTAAAGTTTAATGAAATTCTAAAAAAGCTATATGCCCAAAATCTCCATGTGAAGTTGCCTCATTCGTTTGAATGCACTAAACGCCCTCCGATTGGTCTAACGTCACTGATGCGATCGTGAGACCAACGCCAAAACGAGATCCGGTCCAGTCTAGAACCGGAGTAGTCGAGTGTCATATCGCTCCATAATATTTATTGCGAATTTAAGTATTTTCGGCATTCAGAAGCGGTCTTGTACCCTGAAGAGTGGCGAAAGAACCCACTATATCCATCCCATTGAAGATTCCATCTTCAAATGAGATCCCAATTGAATCAAACAAGATCTCCGGAAGCTGCAGCCTGGCGGGCAAAGAAGCGGTGCTGGCTGGGATCGGTTCTCTGTCGAGAACCGATCTACTGGAAGTGCTGAGCACTTTGCTCGCCTCTTTAGGAGAAGATCTCTTGAAAATCCCAGCAGTAAGTTCACTGATCACATCAAAAACCGAAGATAACAACGGCCCGACTGAACATGCTCCTGCCAAAAGACAGAAAAAGGATGATTTTCCTGCGCTGCCAGTTCAGGAAGATATGCCTAACCCTCCACCTATCCCTCAAGCTTTCAGAGGAAGTGCTAGAACTGTTGTATCTAGTAGTTTAGCCGCAAAATATCTACAAACATCAAGATTTCTAACAGATTCGAAAATCTGTCAAATATGTCAGAAACGTCAGACACTACCATGCACGTCGATATTTCAAGAAATCCAGGGGCGGAATCAGATCAGATGCTCCCAGCAAATGTCAGCAGCGAAATTGCAGTAACCCAAATTCAGGATTATACAGGAAGTCCAAACAACTTCGAACATGTCAATAATATTGATAACCAAATTATCGCGAATGACAACACTGACCAACCAAACCAAATGACTAGCCAACAACGAACGGAACTGACTCCACAGACGACTGAAAAACAAAATGTTCCTCCTATCACTATTGGGGATAGAAGTAAGTGGGTTGCAGTCAACTCACTATTGGAGTCTAATAACATTGAATTAATCACGCCAGCTAAGAATGTCTTTGACGGCATACAAATTTTCCCCGATTCTCCCGATGTATATCGCAAAATTTCAAGCATTCTTGGAGACCAAAATATTCCTCACCATACTTACAGTCTACCTGAAGACAAAAAACTCCGAGTAGTGTTCAGGGGGGTCCCGGAATTTATATCTTGTGATGATATTAAAAATGAGCTGACTGAGAGGGGGTTTGCCCCGGAGTCAGTGGCTCGTTTGCGTAAATTTAACGGGAAAAAACTCCACTTCCACTAGTTTTACTCCTACTAAATAAGGAACAGAAAGATATTTTCAAGGTGACAGATCTTCTCAATGTTCGAGTGACAGCTGAACCTCAGAGGCCTAGGGCTTCTGTGGGTCAATGCCGCAGATGTCAAAAGTTCGGCCATTGCCAGCTGAACTGCTGTGCTGTCCCCGCGTGTGTCAAATGCGGGGAAAACTACATCTCGCGAGATTGTACGAAGCCCAAAGAACAGAAAGCTAGGTGTGCGAATTGTAGTGGGGAGCACACTGTGAACTATCGGGGATGTCGTAGATGTCCTCGCATAAGGCGTAGGGTGAACCCCGCAACAAATGAACAATACAATCGAAGGTATTTCCCTGTAAACTCAAGAAGGACACAGGTGGGGGTGTCATATGCAGCGGCGGCCCGTGACAATCCCTCTACCCAGTCAGCTCAAATAAATAGCCCCTAAGACATTCTTTCTACATTAGATCAAATGAGGATGTTGTTTGCACAGTTCACTGAAGCTGCTGCAAATTTCTCAATCGGTTTTAATCCCAATTAATGGGTGAAAGGCAGCTTCCGAATTTCATCAAAGTGGTGAGTTGGAATTGTAATGGTCTTCTTCAGAATAGACTTGAGTTTCAAGAGTTTCTTGTAGAGAACAACATTCATGTTGCTTTTCTGCAAGAGACTCGTCTCAATGGAGAACCTGTTAGATTCCCTAACTACAAAATGCTCAGAAATGACCGACTTGGGCGTCCGGGTGGCGGCGTTGCCATCCTGGTAAAGCGTTGTCATACGCATGTTCAGCTTGGCATTTCCAATGATGATACCCATGGTATAGAAATAGTAGGCATTATTTTCAATACGAGGAGTGGTCCTATGCGAATGATCAGTGCTTATAACCCCCCAAACAATCGAATACTTCCTGAAGCGCTCGATGTGCTTCTGATGGAAACAGATCAACCCGTCTTGGTCGTAGGTGATCTGAAGGCTAAACACGTACAATGAAGTCGTATTACCAACACAAATGGCAGACAGCTGTGGCAACACAGTGACAGGTATGAATACCAAGTGTTGGCTCCAGATGAGCCGACGCATTTTGGTCATCTGAGGCACGATGTGCTTGACATTGCCCTGGCCAGGAACATCACCTGGAATTGGGATATTCGCGACCTCGCCGAGTTGGGTTTCGATCACAACCTGGTGATTTTATCATTAGGGGGTGATCCACCGCCCCAAACAGATCGACTATGTACAAAAGTGGATTGGGAGAGATTCAGTTCACTTCTGGAGACAGCTTACTGCGCTCCTGAGAGGATGGATTCTCCACTTGAGTTGGATGAGGCCGTAGCGCGTTACGAACTCACCGTTAAAAATGCTTTGGAGGATTCCTCCCGCAGGGAACCGGCTCCCCCCCGGTTAATTAAATGCAGCAAATCCAAGCTAATTATTTGAATAGGGAGGTTAGAAGTAATATAACCGAATTCAGGAATGAGAAATTTGGCAAGACCCTTCAAAATTTGGAAAACTCTGGCCAACTTTGGAAACTCAATCAAAATTTAAAACGAAAAGTCTGATTTTCCTCCTATTCATGGTGCGGCCAGTATGTGGTCGTTGAATTCATCAAAAACTAAGACCATTCATCATCAACAAAAACTAAGGCCCCCCATCCACCACGACGGCGACAACTGGGACGGCTGTATTCCATTAAATCAAGGTGAGAGAGAGAGAAACTATATCTGTATTTTGTGAAAAAGCATTCATTCTTCTCGTTTTTTTTTAAATAACCATGAATTCTGAACAAATTGCCGCTCTCAGCGATGAGATGATTATTAAATACAGGGAGGCTCAAAAACTTCTCAAACAAAAATCCAGTCCAATGGAACGTGAAACATGGCTAAAACATTTAACTTATAGTATTCGGCTTTGTACAAAGGGTATCAAAATTTCTGCCAACAGTTCCATCGGAATATTGAGGAAATTGGAAACAAATTTGGGGCATTTAAAAACATGTCGTAATTTCATTAAACATTTAGGGGTGGAGGGTCAGGGGTTGACTGTCAGAAAAAATCTAAAAAGCAGAGTCATTTGGGAAGATTTAAAGTCGACGTTCCGGGGACGAGTTCGTACAGGGGTAATCATAAATTTGACACATAAAGATACGAATCAATTTTTCAAAGACGTCTTCAGCCTTTTCAAACGTAGAATCAATAACATGTTGAAAACATTAAACATTTAGGGGTGGAGGGTCAGGGGTTGACTGTCAGAAAAAATCTAAAAAGCAGAGTCCTTTGGG